>CM021104.1:591008177-591101273 GCA_007115665.2 Sequoiadendron giganteum | reverse complement strand
AGGGTTTAAGGGTTGAGGGTTCAAGGATTAATAGGGTATAGTGGTAGAGGGATTAGGGTTGAAGGGTTCAGGGTTCACGGTTTAGGGATTAAGAGGGTAGAGGGGTTCAGGGATTAGGGTGTAAGGGTTGAGGGTTGAATGATTAAGAGGGTATAGGGGTTAAGTGATTAGGTTTTAAGGGTTGAGGGTTGAGGATCAAGGATTAAGAGGTTATAGGGGTAGAGGGATTAGGGTTGAAGGGTTGAGGGTTTAGGGTTCAAGGATTAAGAGGGTATAGGGGTTGAGGGATTAGGGTTTAAGGGTTGAGTGTTGATGGATTAACAGGGTATAGGGGTTGATGTATTAGGGTTTAAGGGTTGAGGGTTGAGGGTTCAAGGATTAAGAGGATATAGGGGTTGAGGGATTAGGGTTTAAGAGTTGAGGGTTGAGGGATTAAGAGGGTATAGGGGTTGAGGGATTAGGGTTTAAGGGTTGAGGATTGAGGGTTCAAGGATTAAGAGGGTATACAGGTAGAGGGATTAGGTTAGAAGGCTTGAGGGTTCAAGGATTAAGAGGGTATAGGAGTTGACGGATTAAGAGGGTATAGGTGTTCACGGATAGGGTTTAAGGGTTGAGGGATAAGGGTTCAAGGATTAAGAGGGTATAGGGGAAGAGGAATTAGGGTTTAGGGTTTAGGGGTTGAGGGTTCAGGTTTGAGGGACTAAGAGGGTATAGGGGTTGAGGGTTAGGGTTTATTCGTTGACGGTTGACGGTTCAAGGATTAAGAGGGTATAGGGGTAGAGGGATTAGGGTTCAGGGTTCAAGCATTAAGAGGGTATAGGGGAAAAGGCATTAGTGTTGAAGGTTTCAACGATTAAGAGGGTATAGGGGTTGAGGGATTATGGTTTAGGGTTGACGGTTCAAGGATTAAGAGGGTATAGTGGTTGAGCGATTAGCGTATAAGGGTTGAGGGTTCAAGGATTAATAGGGTATAGGGGTAGAGGGATTTGGGTTGAAGGGTTCATGGATTAAGAGGGTAGAGGGGTTGAGGGATTAGGGTTTAAGGGTTGAGGGTTGAATGATTAAGAGGGTATAGGGGTTAAGTGATTAGGTTTTAAGGGTTGAGGGTTGAGAATTCAAGGATTAAGAGGGTATAGGGGTAGACGGATTAGGGTTGAAGGGTTGAGGGTTTAGGGTTCAAGAATTAAGAGGGTATAGGGGTTGAGGGATTAGGGTTTAAGGGTTGAGTGTTGATGGATTAAGAGGGTATAGGGGTTGAGGTATTAGGGTTTAAGGGTTGAGGGTTGAGGGTTCAAGGATTAAGAGGATATAGGGGTTAAGGGATTAGGGTTTAAGAGTTGAGGGTTGAGGGATTAAGAGGGTATAGGGGTTGAGGGATTAGGGTTTAAGGGTTGAGGATTGAGGGTTCAAGGATTAAGAGGGTATAGGGGTAGAGGGATTAGGTTAGAAGGCTTGAGGGTTCAAGGATTAAGAGGGTATAGGAGTTGAGGGATTAAGAGGGTATATGTGTTCACGGATATTGTTTAAGGGTTGAGGGATAAGGGTTCATGGATTAAGAGGGTATAGGGGTTGAGGGATTAGGGTTTAAGGGTTGAGTGTTGATGGATTAAGAGGGTATAGGGTTTGAGGGATTAGGGTTTAATGGTTGAGGGTTTAGGTTTGAGGGACTAAGAGGGTATAGGGGTTCAGGGATTAGTGTTTAAGGGTCGAGGGTTGAGGGATTAAGAGGATATAGGGGTTGAGGGGTTAGGGTTTAAGGGTTGAGGGTTGAGGGTTCAAGGATTAATAGGGTGTACGGGTAGAGGGATTAGGGTTCAGGGTTCAGGGATTAAGAGGATATAGGGGAAGAGGGATTAGTGTTGAAGGCTTCAGGGTTCAGGTTTCAGAGATTAATAGGGTATAGGGGTTGAGGGATTAGGGTTTAGGGTTGAGGTTTGAGCGATTAACAGGGTATGGGGGTTGAGGGATTAGGGTTTAAGTGTTGAAGGTTCAAGGATTAATAGGGTATAGGGTTAGAGGGATTAGGGTTGAAGGGTTCAGGGTTCAGGGTTCATGGATTAAGAGGGTACAGGGTTGGAGGAATTAGGGTATAGGGGTTAAGTGATTAGGTTTTAAAGTTTGAGGGATGAGGATTCAAGGATTAAGAGGGTATAGTTGTAGAGGGATTAGGGTTGAAGGGTTCAAGGTTCAGGGTTCAAGGATTAAGAGGGTATAGGGGTTGAGGGATTAGGGTTTAAGGGTTTAGTGTTGATGGATTAAGAGGGTATAGGGGTTGAGGGATTAAGGTTTAAGGGTTGAGGGTTAAGGATTCAATGATTAAGAGGGTATAGGGGCAGAGGGATTAGGGTTGAAAGGTCAAGGGATTAAGAGGGTATAGGTGTTGAGGGATTAGGCTTTAAGGGTTTAGGGTTGAGGGATTAAGAGGGTATAGGAGTTGAGGGATTAGGGTTTAAGGGTTGAGGGTTGAGGGTTTAAGGATTAAGATGGTATAGGGGTAGAGGCATTAGGGTTGAGTGTTCAGGGATTAAGAGTGTATAAGGGTTGAGGGATTAGGGTTGAGAGTTGGGGGTTGAGTGATTAAGAGGGTATATGTGTTCACGGATTAGGGTTTAAGGGTTGAGGGTTGAGGGTTCAAGGATTATGAGGGTATAGGGGTTGAGGGATTAAGAGGGTATAGTGTTTGAGCGATTAGGGTTGAAGGGTTGAGGGTTGAGGGTTCAAGGATTAAGAGGGTATAGGAGTAGAGGGATTAGGTTTGAAGGTTTCAAGGATTAAGATGGTATAGGGGTTGAGGGATTAGAGTATATGGCTTGAGGGTCGAGGGATTAAGAGGGTATAGGTGTTGATGGATTAGGGTTTAAGGGTTGAGGGATAAGGGTTCAAGGATTAAGAGGGTATAGGGGTAGAGGAATTAGGGTGTAAGGGTTGAGGGATGAGGTCTGAGGGATTAAGAGGGTATAAGGGTTCGGGGATTGGTTTTTAAGGGTTGAGCATTGAGGGATTAAGAGCGTATAGGTGTTGAGGGGTTAAATTTTAAGGGTTGAGGATAGAGGGTTCAAGGATTTAGAGGGTATAGGGGTAGAGGGATTAGGGCTGAGGGTTCAGTGATTAAGAGGGCATTGGGGTTGAGGGATTAGGGTTTAAGGGTTGAGGCTTGAGGGATTAATAAGGTATAGGGGTTTAGGGATTAGGGTTTAAGGGCTCATGGACTAAGAGGGTATAGGGGTCGAGGGATTAGGGTTGAAGGGTTGAGGGTTGAGGGATTAAGATGGTATAGGAGTTGAGGGATTACGGTTCAAGGGTTGAGAGTTGGAGATTAAGAGGGTAGAGGGGTGGATGGATTAGGATTTAAAGGTTGAGGGTTGAGGGTTCAAGGATTAAGAGGGTATAGGGGTACAGGGATTAATAGGGTATAGGAGAAGAGGCATTAGTGTTGAAGGGTTTAGGGTTGAGGGTTTAGCGATTAAGAGGGTATAAGGGTTGAGGGATTAGGGTTTAGGGTTGAGGGTTGAGGGATTAAGAGGGTATAGGGGTTGAGGGATTAGGGTTGAGGGTTGAGGGATTAAGAGGGTATAGGGGTTGAGGGATTAGGGTTTAAGGGGTGAGGGTTCAAGGATTAATAGTGTATAGGGGTAGAGGGATTAGGGTTGAAGGGTTCACGGTTCAGGGTTCAGGGTTCAGGAATTAAGAGGGTAGAGGGGTTGAGGGATTAGGGTTTAAGGGTTCAGGGTTGAAGGATTAAGACGGTATAGTGGTTAAGTGATTAGGTTTCAAGGGTTGAGGGTTGAGGATTCAAGGATTAAGAGGGTATAGGGGTAGAGGGATTAGGGTTGAAGGGTTTAGGGTTTAGGGTTCAGGGATTAAGAGGGTATAGGGGTTGAGGAATTAGGGTTTAAGGGTTGAGTGTTGATGGATTAAGAGGGTATAGGGGTTGAGGGATTAGGGTTTAAGGGTTGAGGGTTGGGGGTTCAATGATTAAGAGGGTATAGGGGTAGAGGGATTAGGGTTGAAATGTCCAGGGATTAAGACGGTATAATTGTTGAGGGATTAGGGTTTAAGGGTTTTGAGGGTTAAGGGATTAAGAGGGTATAGGAGTTGAGGAATTAGGGTTTAAGGGTTGAGGGTTGAGGGTTCAAGGATTAAGATGGTATAGGGGTAGAGGGATTAGGGTTGAAGCATTGAGGGTGGAGGGTTCAGGGATTAAGAGTGTATAAGGGTTGAGGGATTAGGGTTGAGGGTTGAGGGTTGAGTGATTAAGAGGGTATATGTGTTCACGGATTAGGATTTAAGGGTTGAGGGCTGAGGGATTAGGGTTTAAGAGTTGAGGGTTGAGGGATTAAAACGGTATAGTGGTTGAGGGATTAGGGTTTAAGGGTTGAGGGTTGAGGGTTAAAGGATTAAGAGGGTATAGGTGTAGAGGGATTAGGTTTGAAGGGTTCAAGGATTAAGATGGTATAGGGTTGAGGGATTCGAGTTTATGGGTTGAGGGTTGACGGATTAAGAGGGTATAGGTGTTGACAGATTAGGGTTTAAGGGTTGAGGGTTAAGGGTTCAAGGATTAAGAGGGTATAGGGGTAGAGGGATTAGCGTGTAAGGGTTGAGGTCTGAGGGATTAAGAGGGTATAGGGGTTCAGGGATTAGTTTTTAAGGGTTGAGAGTTCAGGGGTTAAAGTTTAAGGGTTGAGGGTAAAGGGTTCAAGGATTTAGAGGGTATAGGTGTAGAGGGATTAGTGTTGAGGGTTCAGTGATTAAGAGGGTATAGGGGTTGAGGGATTAGGGTTTAAGGGTTCAGGCTTGAGGGATTCAGAAGGTATAGGGGTTCAGGGATTAGGGTTTAAGGGCTCATGGATTCAGAGGGTATAGGGGTCAAGGGATTAGGGTTGAAGGGTTGAGGGTTCAGGGATTAAGATGTTCTAGGGGTTGAGGGATTAGGGTTCAATGGTTGATGGTTGAGGGATTAAGAGGGTATAGGGGTTGATGGATTAGGGTTTAAAGGTTGAGGGTTGAGGGTTCAAGGATTAAGAGGGTATAGGGGTATAGGGATTAGGGTTTAAGGATTGAGGGTTGAGGTTTGAGGGTTTAGGGATTAGGGTTTAAGGGTTCAGGGTTGAGGTTTTAAGAGGGTATAGGGGTTGAGGGATTAGGGTTCAAGGGTTGAGGGTTGAGGGTTCAAGGATTAATAGGGTATAGGGGTAGAGGGATTAGGGTTGAAGGGTTTAGGGTTCAGGGTTCATGGATTAAGAGGGTATAGGGGTTCAGGGATTAGGGTTTAAGGTTTGAGGGTTGAGGGTTCAAGGATTAAGAGGCTATAGGGCTAGAGGGATTAGGGTTGAAGGGTTGAGCATTAAGGGTTGAGGGATTAAGAGGGTATAGGGATTGAGGGATTAGGGTTTAAGGCTTGATTGTTGAGGGCTCAAGGATTAAGAGGGTATAGGGGTAGGGGGATTAGGGTTGAAGGGTCAAGGGTTGAGTGTTGAGGGATTAAGAGGATATAGGGGTTAAGGTATTAGAGTTTAAGGGTTGAGGGTTCAAGGATTAAGAGGGTATTGGGGTAGAGGGATTACGGTTGAAGGGTTGAGGGTAGAGGGTTCGACATTGAGGGATTAAGAGGGTAGAGGTATTATGGGATTAGGGTTTAAGGGTTGAGGGTTGAAGGATTAAAAGGGTATAGGGGTTAAGGGATTAGTTTTTAATGGTTGAGGGTTGAGGTTTCAAGGATTAAGAGGGTATAGGGGTAGAGGGATTAGGGTTGAAGGGTTCAGGGTTTAGGGTTCAGGGATTAAGAGGGTATAGGGGTTGAGAGATTAGGTTTTAGGGGTTCGAGGGTTGAGGGTTCAAGGATTAGGAGGTTATAGGGGTAGAGGGATTAGGGTTGAAGGGTTGAGGGTTCAGGTTTCATGGCTTAAGAGGGTATATGGGTTGAGGGATTAGGGTTTAAGGGTTGAGGGTTGAGGGATTAAGAGTGTATAGGGGTTGAGGGATTTGGATTTAAGGGTTGAGGGTTGAGGGTTCAAGGATTAAGAGGGTATATGGTTTGAGGATTAGGGTTTAGGGTTGAAAGTTAGGGATTAAAGAAAGCACAGGGGTTGATGGATTAGGGTTTAAGGGTTGAGGGTTGAGGGTTCAAGGATTAAGAGGGTATGGGGGTTGATGAATTAGGGTTTAAGAGTTGAGGGTTGAGGGATTAAGAGAGTATAGGGGTTGAGGGATTAGGGTTCAAGGGTTGAGGATTGAGGGTTCAACGATTAAGAGGGTATAGGGGTAGAGGGATTAGGTTTGAAGGGTTGAGGGTTCAAGGATTAAGAGGGTATAGGGGTTGAGGGATTACAATTGATGGGTTAGGAGATTAAGAGGGTATAGGTGTTGACGGATAGGGTTTATGGGTTGAGGGTTAAGGGTTCAAGGATTAAGAGGGTATAGGGGTAGAGGGATTAGGGTTTAAGGGTTGAGGGTTGAGGTTTCAGGGACGAAGAGGGTATTGGGGTTCGGGGATTAGTGTTTAAGGGTTGACGGTTGAGGGATTAAGAGGGTATGGGGTTTGAGGGGTTAGGGTTTAAAGGTTGAGGGTTGAGGGTTCAAGGATTAAGAGGGTATAGGGGTAGAGGGATTAGGGTTGAGGGTTCATGGATTAAGAGGCATAGGGGTAGAGGGATTAGGGTTCAAGGGTTCAAGGTTCAGGGTTCAGGGATTAAGAGGGTATAGGGGTTCAGGGATTAGTGTTTAAGAATTGAGTGTTGAGGGATTAAGAGGGTATAGTGGTTGGGGGATTAGGGTTTAGGGGTTGAGGGTTGAGGGTTCAAGGATTAAGAGGGTATAGGGGTAGAGGTATTAGGGTTGAAGCATTGAGGATTCAGGTTTTAGGCACTAAGAGGGTATAGGGGATGAGGGACTAGGGTTTAGGGTTGAGGGTTGAAGGATTAAGAGGGTATAGGGGTTGAGGGATTAGGGTTTAAGAGTTGAGGGTTCAAGGATTAAGAGGGTATTGGGGTAGAGGGATTAGGGATGAAGGGTTGAGCGTAGAAGGTCGGGGTTGAGGGATTAAGAGGGTAGAGGGGTTATGGGATTAGGTTTGAAGGGTTGAGGGTTGAAGGATTAAGAGGGTATAATGGTTAAGGGATTAGATTTTAAGGGTTGAGTGTTGAGGATTCAAGGATTAAGAGGGTATAGGGGTAGAGGGATTAGGGTTGAAGGGTTGAGGGTTGAGGGTTCAATAATTAAGAGGGCATAGGGGTTGAGGGATTAGGCTTTAAAGGTTGAGGGTTGAGGGATTAAGAGGGTATAGGGGTTGAGGGATTAGGGTTTAAGGGTTAAGGGTTGGGGGTGCAAGGATTAAGAGGGTATAGCTACAGAGGGATTAGGGTTGAAGGGACCATTGATTAAGAGGGTATAGCTGTTGAGGGATTAGGGTTTAAGGGTTGAAGGTTGAGGGATTAAGAGGGTATAGGGGTTGAGGGATTAGGGTTTAAGGGTTGAGGGTTCAAGGATTAAGACGGTATAGGGGTAGAGGGATAATGGTTGAAGGGTTCAGGGTTCAGGGTTCAGGGATTAAGAGGGTATAAGGGTTGAGGGATTAGGGTTGAGGGTTGAGGGTTGAGTGATTAAGAGGGTATATGGCTTGATAGATTAGGGTTTAAGGGTTGAGGGTTGAGGGTTCAAGGATTAAAAGGTTATAGGGGTAGAGGGATTAGGTTTGAAGGGTTCAAGGATTAAGAGGTTATAGGGGTTGATGGATTGGTGTTTATGGGTTGAGGGTTGAGGGATTAAAAGGGTATAGGTGTTGACGGATTAGGGTTTAAGGGTTGAGGGTTAAGGGTTGAAGGATTAAGAGGGTATAGGGGTACGAGGATTAGGGTCTAAGGGTTGAGGGTTGAGGTTTGAGGGATTAAGAGGGTATAGGGGTTTAGGGATTAGTGTTTATGGGTTGATGGTTGAGGGATTAAGAGGGTATAGGGGTTGAGGGGTTAGAGTTTAAGTGTAGAGGTTAGCGGGTATAGGGGTAGAGGGATTAGGGTTTAGGGTTCAGGGATTAAGAGTGTATAGGGGTTGAGGGATTAGGGTTTAAGGGTTTAGGCTTGAGGGATTAAGAAGGTATAGGGGTTTAGGGATTAGGGTGTAAGGGTTCATGGATTAAGAGGGTATACGGGTCGAGGGATTAGTGTTGAAGGGTTGAGGGTTCAGGGATTAAGATGGTATAGGGGTTGAGGGATTAGGGTTCAGGGGTTGAGGGTTGAGGGATTAAGAGGGTATAGGGGTTGATGGATTAAGGTTTAAAGGTTAAGGGTTGAGGGCGCAAGGATTAAGAGGGTATAGGTGTATAGGGATAAGGGTTTTAAGGATTGAGGGTTGAGGTTTGGCGATTGAGGGATTAGGGTTTAAGGGTTCAGGGTTCAGGGTTTAAGAGGGTATAGGGGTTGAGGGATTAGGGTTTAAGGGTTGAGGGTTCAGGGTTGAGGGATTTAGAGGGTAGAGGGGTTAAGGGTTAGAGTTTAAGGGTTGAGGGTTGAAGGATTAAGAGGGTATAGGGGTTAAGGGATTAGGTTTTAAGGGTTGAGGGTTCAGGATTCAAGGATTAAGAGGGTATAGGGGTAGAGGGATTAGGGTTGAGGGGTTCAGGTTTCAGGGTTCAGGGATTAAGAAGGTATAGGGGTTGATGGATTAGGATTTAACTGTTGAGGGTTGAGGGATTAAGAGGGTATAGGGGTTGAGGGATTAGGGTTTAAGGTTTGAGGGTTGAGGGTTCAAGGATTAAGAGGGTATAGGGGTAGAGGGATTAGGGTTTGAGGGTTGAGGGTTGATGGTTGAGGGATTAAGAGGGTATAGGGGTTGAGTGATTAGGGTTTAAGGGTTGAGGGTTGAGGGCTCAAGGATTAAGAGTGTATAGGGGTAGAGAGATTAGGGTTGAAGAGTCGAGGGTTGAGTGTTGAGGGATTAAGAGGGTATAGGGGTTAAGGTATTATGGTTTAAGGGTTGAGGGTTTAGGGATTAAGAGGTTATAGTGGTAGAGGGATTAGGGTTTAGTGGTTGAGGGTTGAGGGTTCAAGGATTAAGAGGGTATAGGGGTAGAGGGATTAAGGTTCAAGGGTTGAGGGTTGAGGGATTAGGGTTTAAGGGTTGAGGGTTGAGGGATTAAGAGGGTATAGGGGTTGACGAATTAGGGTTTAAGGGTTGATGGTTGAGGGTTCAAGGATTAAGAGGGTATAGGGTTTGACAGATTAGGGTGTAAGAGTTGAGGGTTGAGGGATTAGGGTTTAAGGGTTGAGGATTGAGGGTTCAAGGATTAAGAGGTTATAGGGGTAGAGGGATTAGGTTTGAAGGGTTGAGGGATTAGATTTTATGGGTTAGGGGATTAAGAGGGTATAGGTGTTGATGGATAGAATTTATGGGTTGATGGTTAAGGGTTCAAGGATTAAGAGGGTATAGGGGTAGAGGATTAGGGTTTAAGGGTTGAGGGTTGAGGTTTGAGGGATGCAGAGGGTATAGGTGTTTGGGGATTAGTGTTTAAGGGTTGAGTGTTGAGGGATTAAGAGGGTATAGGGGTTGAGGGGTTAGGGTTTAAAGGTTGAGAGTTGAGGGTTCAAGGATTAAGAAGGTATAGGGGTGGAGGGATTAGGGATGAGGGTTCAAAAATTAAGAATTATAGGGGTAGAGGGATTAGGGTTGAAGGGTTCAGGGTTCAGGGTTTAGGGATTAAGATGGTATAGGGGTTTAGGGATTAGTGTTTAAGGGTTGAGGGTTGATTGTTCAAGGATTAAGAGGGTATAGGGGTAGAGGTATTAGGGTTGAAGCGTTGAGGGTTCAAGTTATAGGGGTTGAGGGATTAGGGTGTAGGGTTGAGGGATGAGGAATTAAGAGGGTATAGGGTTTGAGGGATTAGGGTTTAAGAGTTGAGGGTTCAAGGATTAAGAGGGTATTGGGGTAGAGGGATTACGGTTGAAGGGTTGAGGGTAGAGGGTTCGGCATTGAGGGATTAAGAGGGTAGAGGTATTATGGGATTAGGGTTTAAGGGTTGAGGGTTGAAGGATTAAGAGGGTATAGGGGTTAAGGGATTAGTTTTTAATGGTTGAGGGTTGAGGATTCAAGGATTAAGAGGGTATAGGGGTAGAGGGATTAGGGTTGAAGGGTTCAGGGTTTAGGGTTCAGTGATTAAGAGGGTATAGGGGTTGAGGGATTAGGGTTTAAGGGTTGAGGGTTGAGGGATTAAGAGGGTATAGGGGTTAAGGGATTAGGGTTTAAGGGTTAAGGGTTGGGTGTTCAAGGATTAAGAGGGTATAGCTGCAGAGGGATTAGGGTTGAAGGGTCCATGGATTAAGAGGTTATAGGTGTTTGAGGGATTAGGGATTAAGGGTTGAGGTTTGAGGGATTAGGAAGGTATAGGGGTTGAGGGATTATGGTTTAAGGGTTGAGGGTTCAAGGATTAAGATGGTATAGGGGTAGAGAGATAAGGGTTGAAGGGTTCAGGATTCAGGGTTCAGGGATTAAGAGGGTATAAGGGTTGAGGGATTAGGGTTGAGGGTTGAGGGTTGAGTGATTAAGAGGGTATATGGTTTGACGGATTTTGGTTTAAGAGTTGAGGGTTGAGGGTTCAAGGATTAAAACGGTATAGGGGTAGAGCGATTAGGTTTGAAGGGTTCAAGGATTAAGAGGGTATAGGGGTTATGGGATTAGAATTTATGGGTTGAGGTTGAGGGATTAAAAGGGTATAGGTGTTGACGGATTAGGGTTTAAGGGTTGAGCATTAAGGGTTCAAGGATTAAGAGCATATAGGGGTTGAGGGATTAGGGTCTAAGGGTTGAGGGTTGACGTTTGAGGGATTAAGAGGGTATAGGGGTTCAAGGATTAGTGTTTAAGGGATGAGGGTTGAGGGATTAAGAGGGTATAGGGGTTCAGGGGTTAGATTTTAAGTGTAGAGAGTAGAGGGATTAGGGTTCAAGGTTCAGGGATTAAGAGGGTATAGGGGTTGAGGGATTAGGGTTTAAGGGTTCAGGCTTGATCGATTAAGAAGGTATAGCGGTTCAAGGATTAGGGTTTAAGTGTTCATGAATTAAGAGGGTATAGGGGTTGAGGGACTAGTGTTGAAGGGGTGAGGGTTCAGGGATTAAGACGGTATAGGGGTTGAGGGATTAAGGTTCAAGGGTTGATGGATTAGGGTTTTAAGGTTGAGGGTTGAGGGTTCAAGGATTAAGAGGGTATAGGTGTACAAAGATTAGGGTTTAAGGATTGCGGATTGAGGGTTGAGGTTTGGTGGTTGAGGGATTAGGGTTTAAGGGTTGAGGGTTGAGGATTTAAGAAGGTATAGGGGTTGAGGGATTAGGGTTTAAGGGTTGAGGGTTGAGGGTTCAAGGATTAAGAGGGTATAGGGGTAGAGGGATTAGGGTTGAAGGGTTGAGTTTTAAGGGTTCAGGGATTAAGAGGGTATAGGGGTTGATGTATTAGGGTTTAAGGGTTGAGGGTTGAGGGATTAAGAGGGTATAGGGGTTGAGGGATTAGGGTTTAAGGTTTAAGGGTTGAGGGTTCAAGGATTAAGAGGGTATAGGGGTAGAGGGATTAGGGTTGAAGGGTTGAGGGGTTGAGTGATTAGTGTTTAAGGGTTGAGAGTTAAGGGCTCAAGGATTAAGAGGGTATAGGGGTAGAGGGATTAGGGTTAAAGGGTCGTGGGTTGAGTGTTGAGGGATTAAGAGGGTATAGGGGTTAAGGGATTAGGGTTTAAGGGTTGAGGGTTCATGGATTAAGAGGGTATAGTGGTAGAGGGATTAGGGTTTAGGGGTTGAGGGTTGAGGGTTCAAGGATTAAAATGGTATTGGGGTAGAGGGATTAAGCTTGAAGGGTTGAGGGATCAGGTTTAAGGGATTAAGAGGGTATATGGGTTGAGGTATTAGGGTTTAAGGGTTGAGGGTTGAGGGATTAAGAGGGTATAGGGTTTGACGAATTAGGGTTTAAGGGTTGAGGGTTGAGGGTTCAAGGATTAAGAGGGTATATGGGTAGAGGGATGATGGTTGAAGGGTTGAGGGTTGAGGGTTGAGGGATTAAAAGGGTATAGGGGTTGAGGGATTAGGGTTTAAGGGTTCACGGTTGACTAATTAAGAGGGTATAGGGTTTAAGGGATTAGGGTTTAGGGTTCAACGATTAAGATGGTATAGGGGTAGAGGGATTAGGGTTAAAGGGTTGAGGGTTGAGGGCTGAGGGATTAAGAGGGTATAGGGGTTGAGGGATTAGGGTTGAGGGTTGAGGGATTAAGAGGGTAAAGGGGTTGAGGGATTAGGGTTTAAGGGTTGAGGGTTCAAGGATTAAGAGGGTATAGGGGTAGAGGGATTAGGGTTGAAGGGTTGAGGGTTGAGGGTTGAGGGATTAAGAGGGTAGGGTTTAAGTGTTGAGGGTTGAAGGTTTAAGAGGGTATAGGGGTTAAGGGATTAGGTTTTAAGGGTTGAGGGTTGAGGGTTGAGGGTTAAAGGATTAAGAGGGTATAGGGGTGGAGGGATTAGGGTTGAAGGTTGAGGTTCAGGGTTCAGGGATTAAGAGGGTATAGGGGTTGAGGGATTAGGGTTTAAGGGTTGAGGCTTCAGGGATTAAGAGGGTATAGGCATTGAGGGATTAGTGTTTAAGGGTTGAGGGTTGAGGGTACAAAGGATTAAGAGGGTATAGGGGTAGAGGGATTAGGCTTGAAGTGTCCAGGGATTAAGAGGGTATATGTGTTGAGGGATTAGGGTTTAAGGGTTGAGGGTTGAGGGATTACGAGGGTATAGGGGTTGAGGGATTAGGGTTTAAGGGTTGAGCGTTAAGGGTTCAAGGATTAAGATGGTATAGGGGTAGAGGGATTAGGGTTGAAGGGTTCAGGGTTCAGGGTTCTGGGATTAAGAGGGTATAGTGGTTGAGGGTTGAGGGTTGATGGATTAAGAGGGTATAGGGGTTGAGGGATTAGGGTTTAAGGGTTGAGGGTTGAAGGATTAAGACGGTATAGGGGTAGAGGGATTAGGGTTGAAGGGTTGAGGCTTGAGGGTTGAGGGTTGAGGGATTAAGAGGGTAGAGGGGTTGAGGGATTCGGGTTTAAGGGTTGAGGGTTGAAGGGTTAAGAGGGTATAGGGGTTAAGGGATTAGGTTTTAAGGGTTGAGGGTTGAGGGTTGAGGGTTAAAGGATTAAGAGGGTATAGGGGTAGAGGGATTAGTGTTGAAGGGTTGAGGGTTGAGGGTTCAGGGATTAAGAGGGTATAGGGGTTGAGGGATTAGGGTTTAAGGGTTCAGGTTTCAGGGATTAAGAGGGTATAGAGGTTAAGGGATGAGGGTTTAAGGGTTGAGGGTTCAAGGATTAAGAGGGTATAAGGGTAGAGGAATTAGGGTTGAAGGGTTCAGGGATTAAGAGGGTATAGGTGTTGAGGGATTAGGGTTTATGGGTTGTGGGTTGAGATATCATGAGGGTATAGGTGTTGAGGGATTAGGGTTTAAGGGTTGAGGGTTTAAGGATTAAGATGGTATAGGGGTAGAGGGATTAGGGTTGAAGGTTTGAGGTTTGAGGGTTCAGGGATAAAGAGGCTGTAAGGATTGAGGAATTAGGGTTGAGGGTTGAGGGTTGAGGGTTGATTGATTAAGAGGGTATATGGGTTGAGGGATTAGGGTTTAAGGGTTGAGGGTTGAGGGTTCAATAATTAAGAGGGTGTAGGGATTAGGGTTGAAGGGTTGAGGGTTGAGGGTTTAGAGATTAATAGGGTATAGGGGTTGAGGGATTAGGGTTTATGGGTTGAGGGTTGAGGGATTAAGAGGGTATAGGGGTTGAGGGATTAGGGTTTAAGTGTTGAGGTTTGAGGTTTCAAGGATTAAGAGGGTATATGGGTAGAGTGATTAGTGATGAAGGGTTGTTGGTTCAGGGTTCAGGGATTAAGAAGGTATAGGGTTTGAGGGATTAGGGTTTAAGGGTTGACGGTTGAGGGATTAAGAGGGTATAGGGGTTGAGGGTTCAAGGATTAAGAGGGTATAGAGGTAGATGTATTAGGTTTGAAGGGTTTAGGGTTCAGGGTTCAGGGATTAAGAGGGTATAGTGGTTGAGCAATTAGGGTTTAAGGGTTGAGGGTTGAGGGATTAAGACGGTATAAGGGTTGACGGATTAGGGTTTAAGGGTTTAGGGTTGATGGTATATCTCTCAACCCTCTCTCTTTCTCCCTCTCCCCCTCCTCCCTAGTCTCTCTTTCTCCCACTCTCCCCTTCTCCCACTCTCCCACTCTCCTCTATTTTTATACCACTCTCACCCTCTCTCCTCCTCTCTATCTGCCACTCTCCTCTTCTCCCTCTCTCCTCTCTCTTTCTCCCTCTCTCTCCTTCTCCCACTCTCCCCTCTCTCACTCTCCTCCTTTCTCTCTCCCCTCTCCCTCTCTCTTTCTCCCACTCTCCCCCTCTCTCCCTCCCTCTCTATCTGCCACTCTCTCTTTGTCCCACTCTCCGCCTCTCTCCCTCCGTCTCTATCTCCTACTCTATCTTTCTCCCACTCTCCCCCTCTCTCCCTCCCTCTCTATCTCCCTCTGTCCCACTATCTGTTTATTCCCCTCTCCCTCCCTCTCTCCCTCTTTCTCTCCCACTCTCTCTTTCTCCCCCTCTCCCTCCCTCTCCCTATCTGCATATTTCTCTCCCACTCCCTCTCGCTCCCTCTCTCCCTTTTTCTCTCCCACTCTCTCTTTCTCCCACTCTCCCCCTCTCTTCCACCCTATCTATCTCTATGTCTCCCTCTTTCTATTTCTAACCCTCTACCTCTCCCTCCCTCTCTATCTCCATATCTTCCACAATCTCTTTCTCCCCTTCTCCCTCTCCCTCCCTCTCTCCCTCTTTCTCTCCCACTCTCTCTTCATCCCTCTCTCCCTCTCCCTCCCTCTCTCCCTTTTTCTCTCCCACTCTCTCTATCTCCCACTCTCACCCTCTCTCCCTCCCTATCTATCTCCATGTCTCCCAATTTCTATTTCTAACCCTCTACCTATCCCTCCCTCTCTGTCTCCCTCCATCTCTCCCTCACTCTCTCTCACTCTCCCTCTACCTCTCTCTCTCTCTCTTTCTCACACACACACTCACCTCTATCTCCTATACTATAAGGGTGCAGGGGATAGCTATAGAATTAGGATAGAGGGTAAAGACAAAGAGGGAGAAAAGAAATATACTAAGAAAACCATATTTCACAGAACACACTCGCATTATAATGTGAGCACGTTGTACTCTGCTAAAACGGTTAAAAATTATTTATACCCATGATTTCAAGGCCCATAGTCTGCATATTCCCCTGGTTCTGTGCGTGCTCCAACAAAAAGAGGCTTTTTGATGATGTTGTGAAGTGTGCAAGAATGTTTTTCACATTCCATCACCTTTTCCATGATCTTTCTACCACCTTTGCATGAAATAACAGAGTTTCCACGTTGAAAGACATATAATATTAATTGAAGTTTGAATTCCATTGAAAACTGATATACAATTGAATTTTGGAGGGGAATAGGCTTTTGAACAAGTCAAATTGTTGTGCAGTTTGAAGAAATAAGAAGCTAAGGCTACATAATTGGGTTGAACTCCTTCATTTGAAAGTCTAGATTTTTAGGTATGTGAAGTCTTTACAAATTTTATTTTTTCTATTATGGCTTTCTTTCATTTTTGTTTGTCATTATAACTTTAGGTTGTCAATGCACATTTTAAATTACCATTATATACACAATTATATACACTTGCCAATTACTATTTTAAACTTGATGCAAAACATCCACCAGGATCAACAAATCATCAAGGGTACTGCTGACCCTAAATTAAATTGAAGAAGATAAAAAAAAAACTCAATCATCTTTTCATCAAAACATTAGAACTTGGTTTCAACTCTTTTTCAAACTCAAAAAAATAGATTAACCATCATAAAACTGATTGTAACATAGCATAAAGTTGATTAGAAACTCAAAACCATTCACCAAAATTCATCCTGTAATACAGCTCCAAGCCTCTCCCATTCCTCCAAAGGGTCCAAACACCTTCCAATACCTCTACACAAACTAATGCAGTACAAAGGAAGAAATCAACACCTTTCTTGACACACTTAATCAACTATATTTCACTTCACAAAAGAATTGACTTGTATACTAAAATTAGCATTAAGAGTTCCCAATTCCTTTTAAGGACCTTCAAAACACCTTGAAAATCTTGAAATAACTGATTACAACCAGCTAAGTTCCTCAAAACATCAACTAATGATTATTTCATTCGCAAGTTGTCTTAAATGTTCCACAAGGACACCATTGTTTACAAACACAAACTATAATTCTTAAGGCACAACCAAACCATTATTTGCTTAATAAATCTTTGTTTGAGTTAGTACAAAAAAAATGAAACCTTTAAGAAGTTTTCCCTCACACACAAACCTAGTTCCTTTGTTCACTATCCACATTACTAGTAGCCAACTATCTGCAAACTGTCACATGTATCTCCCAAACCATGCACACACTTCAGACTGTGATACTTATTTTTGATGCAGAGTTAGAGGACCCAAAACCATTGAAGATGTCATCTTTCCTTCAAGAGGAATCTAAAAATATTAAAAGGCCTAATGAACCAATCCCAACACTCCTCCAAGCTAGACAACAAACATAAACACTATTTCCCACATTTCACCTTTGGAATCTAGTTATTGTGCAAAACTAGTTTTGGGCCCTTAACTCCAAAAATTTCCAAAACACCAGGAAAATAAAATAATTATTCTAGCACCCATTTCAGAGTTGCAAGACATACCTTAACCCATCACATGACTCCTTTGGGACAACTTTAATAAAACTGACCTTTTCACTATTTTAGGCCTCCAAGTAGGCCAATTTTACAAAGGAACTACCCTTAGATCCTCACACCATACATCCAAACCAAAAAATAGTCTTTACTTAGGTCTCAAAATAAGATATTTTCTAGGTCTTAGAAACTTACCCTCTCAACTAGGCTTCCAGTACAAAAACCCCCATTTTTCAATGCAAAGAGGGAGGGTTTATAGAAACTCCTATACCCGGGCCTTCCTAGACCATTCCAAAGCATCAAACATCTTAAAAATACCCTATAAAAAGTCAAATGGTCATTACATAGACCACTCCTTCAACACTTTTTCAAAATCACTCCTTGGTTCCTCGAATTCTCATGAAAAAGTGCTTGTTTTAGCCTAAGAACCCCATCCTATTGTCATTAGTTTCATTCCAAGGCATGTTCAAAAATAAAAGACCCTAATATAACAATGTACATGTCATCACATTGAGAAACAAGTCATAATAGTAGGTGGGATGGTCATTTCATAATTAAATCCTACTCAAACCCTTGGCTGGCTTGAAATGAGCAGTTTTTGAAAATTGTCAATTTCTCCCTTCAAACGTACTGTGAAGCCCTCAGAACTGATGCATTAGAGAGTTAAGACATGTTCCTAAAATATTATATTAGTTTTCTATCAAGGGGAGGTTGTATAGATCCATACAAGTGCAGGAAAGTGCAAAAAAACCAATGAATTTCTAGAAAGCAACATTTTTTTAATCAAAAAAATGGATTTCAAAATGAACAAAAATCCTCCCTTCGAGCCAATGGAGGTTGTTTAAACCTTTTGCAATGACAACCAGCTCCCCCAAATTCCTTTAAATAACAAACAACCACCTTTGAAAGCTCATATAATTGATACATGGAAAATGTCTTTAATGACCCTCTTACAACATGAAGATACCCAAAATTGAATCAAATTTGAAAATGGAAGCATAGATTATCAAAGTGCTCCTACACCACAAACTTATAAAACACTCACAATTCCATTCACTCATTCATTTTCAGAATCACCATCATGGTTATTCACTTTTAGTTAGAAATGTGCTCTAGCCAGCCTAGTGCTTCCATAGTTTGTACACATTTGTCTACATGCTAGGTTAACTTTTGTACACGATGATTGTAAGTATTATTTAAATGAAGCCTTAAATGACATATATTTATCAATTAACTTGAATGGATACATTTTTGAGGAAATAATATTCATCTCATTACCATGGTACAGATAAAATTATCTGCCATGCGGAAGAAAAAGACAAAGAGGAAACTAATAGATGAAGAGAATGAAACCTTGAAAGAAAAGGAGAGAGTTCAGGTGGCGGCATATCGTGAAAATATGAAATTGGAAACAATTGATGAAAACAACCTGATTGTAGAGGAACCTCAACCATCAAAAATAGAATAGGAATGGGTAGAACAATAAGCACGAATGAGAAAGAATCGTCAGAAGACAGATTCAGATACCATAGTTGGAGACACACCCTCTACGCGAAGTGAATATGAAGGGAGACCATTAAGCACAAATGAATATGGAGGGACACCATCTAGCACAAGTGAATATGGATGGACACCATCTACTGCAAGTGAGTATGGAGGGACACCATGTATCGCAAGTTAATATTGTTGGACACCATCCAACACATGGGTATGTGTAGGATCATCATGGAAAAAATAGGCCCTTAAGTGGCAAAAAAATTACAAAAATCAGAATTAGGCAACTTGATGTAAAAATTTGAATAAGTTATCTATATTATTTCAAAAATATGTAAGAATATAATTTGTAGAAAATTGAATGTAGTTTCTAAAATACTAGTGTTGTGCACTTTTTGCACACATGCCCCACCAGAGGCGGGAACCCTCTTTTTCTTCTGCATCTTTGCACCTTGGCTTTGTCAATTTCCATTTTTTTTCTCTTCTTGGTGGTTATTTTGGGATTAAGTCTGGATTTGGTTTGATGGGGGTGGTATTTTGAAGCATTTTGGGGCCTTAGATTTTAGAAATGGGGATTTTTCAAGTGAATTTTCAATGTGATGTGTAAATATTTTTGCACCAATGGATAGAGGACGAAAAATTAGACCAAGTTGCTTTTTTAACTTTTTAAAAATTCATCCGGGAAATTTTTTTATAAAGTTTTGAATTTTTCCTTCGGATTTTTTTTGCCATTTTTGGGGATTTCCACCCGGTCCGGATTTTGGCGAATTTTGCCATTTTCGAGGATTTCCACATGGTCCGGATTTTGGCGAATTTTTCCATTTTCGAGGATTTCCACCCAGTCTGGATTTTTTCGGGATTTTCCGCCCGGTCTGGATTTTTCTGGATTTTTACGGGATTTTCCGCTCGGTCCGGATTTTTCAGGGATTTTCCACCCGGTCCAGATTTTTCTGGGTTTTTTGACAAATTCGGGATTTTCTGCCTGGTCCGGATTTTTCGAGGATTTTCCACCCAGTTCGGATTTTTCTGGGTTTTTTGACAAATTCGGGATATTCCGCCCCATCTGGATTTATCCGAGTTTTTTTTCAAATACGGGATTTTCCACCCCATCTAGATTTTGGCAGATTTCTAGCCATTTTTCAGGATTTTCCCTTCCTAGCGGATTTTTCTGAACTTCCTGTCACAATTTTCTTGAACTCCAGAAGGGCTAAATTTCTGAAATTTTATGACGGAGTTGAAATTTCCAAGGGTTTATTTATGCTTAATTTTAATATTTTTTGGTTGGATTTTCACATGTGAGCTATTAATGATTATATCTGTTTTTCAGGATTAAATAAAGGAGGACTTGCAAATGGATTCGTGTTAGGAGGAAAAACTGTGAAATATTTAAAATGCACCTACAAAAGAATCTGTGCCATAGCCTATCTACAGCTGGAATATATGTTTCAAATATGGAGTGACGTGTGATGCTGTTGTCACTCTCCAATCATAGTTTTTATTAAAATCGAGGTGGCAGATTGTTGATTTTTGGATGTAATTGTTTTTATTGTATTGGATGATGAGGTACCACATTTTTAGGAACCCTAATGTGAATTCTTAGGGTTTCTTGGGGATTAATTGCAGCCATTGGATTGAATTTAATCCTGGCCCTTCATTTAAAAATGTAATATCTATAAAAGGCCAGTGCCTTCTCATTTGTAAAAGTTAGTAGAAAAGGTTAGAGAACAGTTGGTTAGAGGCTGCAAGGCTAGAATTGGCTAGGTTAAAGGTTAGATTCTGAAAGTCAGTAGCTATAGGAGAGGAGAGAAATTGGAAATTGTTATGTAATGCTGGAGAAGATAATGCAAACGGGTTGTTGATTTAGCAAACATTATGTTATATTTCAAAAGTTTTATGGTTTCTTGTTCTTGATTTTGAGTGTTAGATGTTAGTTTTCAGTTCTTTCATGATAATGGTGAAATGTTAATGATGTTGATCAATCTCCGGTCCGTAATTTTGGCAATTTGTTGATTGTAAGTTGCTGTGTAAAGTTAGTCTGGGCCAGATTTTGTGCTAAGTTCAATTGTGGATGCTTGTTTACATTGCACCATTTACTGGGTATGTGGATGAATGTTCATAGTCTGAAAATCTTCAGTTTCCTCATAATATTGCACCATTTTTGTGGAGTTGCAGGCTTGTCCTTAATTAAGCAAAAATTGGTTTTATTGGAGATTTGTCCGTTTGCAGCATTCATCATTGTTGTGATTGATTTTAGGAGTAATTTTAATCTTAGACCTCTCTTAAACTCTTAATCTTTTGCTATTTCTTTTATTATCTAGGTTAGTTTTAAGAATCTAAGTATCAATATATTGCAAAATCTGATAAGTTTGAAGATCCAGTATTTATTTGTAAGGCCCCTTGTGATTACCAGCATTTTCACATTATCTCTGAGTTGTTTCACTGCATTGTCAAGACCTGACATTAGAGACCTCGGGGTTATCTCTTTTCCCATAGAGATTTACCTTTCAAGAGAGATAGGATATCATATTTTGTCTGAGTTGTTGATGTGCAAAAAACACCATCAACAACTAGGTTTATTTTTATTTTTTAAAAACCTATTTGGTGAAAATTTGAAATTTCAATGTAGTAGCACTTACATTTTAGGGAAAAATTAAGAAGTAGGTGTCTGTCTGACCACCCTAACCACAATAAAATGATAATATTTTAGATATAAGTAGAGGAATCATGTCCTGATGTGATGCATATTTTTTTATAATTTCTTTCCAAGTAAATAATTAATTATGATTTTTTTATTACAACTTTTAACAAATATAAAAACTTGTATGTCTAAGCACCTTAACTTGGTCAAAACTTCATGAGATTCAATTTTATTTTTTTTAATCCTATAATATGTAAAGCATAGAATTGACACATGTTTCAGATTAAAAAAATGTGATATTGTTTGAAAGCTATAGGTTTTTTTCAATCAACCTATCAATTTGGACTTTATTCATAATTCAAATAGAAAATGAATAATAATTATTTATTAAATTCAAAGTAAAGCATAATTTATATTGGTGGAAATATAAGAATCCCCTTTAAAAACCCTTTTTGTTTCATCAATTTTGGGTAAAAAAAAATTCATTAGCCACATACCCATCATATCGCCACTTTTTGGCCCATCATGATCCTGCACATACCCACATCTCAAGTTGAGAGTACATCATCACTATAAATTGATTGTAATTATGCAATCTAGCCCACGTTAATTAAATATTGATGAAATTCCTAATGTTGAGATGTATGTACCTAGGAGAACACCACCAAGAACTTTGTGTAGAAAGCCAAAGTATTTGATTAATATTGATGATGAGATTTTGCAGCACATGGAAGGTAAGATTTCAACATGCACTTGTAGAAGATATGTTGATAAGATTTGCGAATGATTCTTTGAAAGGCTAAATGAGACTATAAGATCTCAAATATTTGTTGAAATGATGCGGGGTGTAAAGTATAGGAACATCATGAAGACTCTTGGGTTAGAAAATCGAATGCATCGAGTGAAGACACTATTGTGAAGAATCTAATGGATGCTTATGAGAGTGTGGGTAAGACCTCATGCTCAAAGGATAGTAATGTAACCCGACATGTCATTGCATTGACTTTGGTAAGATTTCAAACAAAGAGAGCTCGTCTAATTAAAAAGACTAGTGAACAAACGAGAATTAGTAGAAAAAAATTATCAAGAGCCATTCAAAGGCGGCAAAGAATTGAGGGAAATGATACAAATGAATTATGGGCATTCTCAAGGAGACTATCATGAAAAGATAAAGAAGTTGTTGAAGCCTTGAGAAAACTAATTGAAGAGTATTGGAAGAATAACAAAAGGCCATCTCTGAATCAAAGGGATGTGGTAAGAAGGATAATCGGTAGTCAGAATCGTGAGCCACATCCAAAGCATTTTTTGGATATGACTCAAACCCAATTTTTTCAGAAATTTGAAAATGATTATCCTCAAATTAGTATTTCTCAAAGATTTTTTGAACTCCTTATACCTTTTTATTTCAAGATAAATCACACACACACTACTTGTTGTTGTAGACTACATATTGAATTTTCTAACCATTATGATGTTTATCATTCTATATGTTTAGATTTGCATACTAACGATGTTTTGTAGGATTGTGCCATATAAGCACCACCAAAATCTTCAAGAGAGTTTTTATCAAAGAAATTATGTGAAATAGAGGATGGCTAGATATTCTATAGAAAAACATGCTTGGATGGTTCATGAGAGCATTGCGGTGGCTTCCAGTGTATGCCAGTATGTCAACATATGGAAACAACAGATGAGGTGAGACAAAAACTAGTTGAGTTTGGGAAGTATAAAATAGTGGCATATGCTACAAAAGATGTGTCTCAAGAAAAAAAGGTGTGAGTATGCAATGCATACCCATAGAGCCCGATGGTTGGACACGCAATTTAAGCTATGCAAGGACACCTTTCTAATTGGAAGCATAGTATTTGTGGTTGACTTTGTAGAGAACTACTCTACAACCACAACATGAGGTGTAGCCATAGCATTACAGCTCCACACAAGTTTTGATATTTGTGCACATAGCATTCATTCATGCATCTGATAGTACAAATGAGCAAAGGAAGGTATTTAGGGAGTACCACTTTTATATTAGTGATGATTGCACACAGTCTCCAAAGTTAGTGCAAGGTTTCTTCCATATGTTCTATAGTGGTTTGGCTCAGAGGGGCATAGAATACAATCAACATATAATATGGTATGATAACTATGCAACATAGTTCAATAACTCACACATGTTCTATTGGTTGTGTAGGATGCATGTCATTACAGGTGTTCAACATATGTGGAACTTTTATGAGGCCGAACATGGAAAGGGGGAGCATGCATGAAAATAACATTAGCACAAGAAGAGTTAAAGTATAAAGACAATGAAAAGTTGATAGATGCAAAATCAATCGTCAAGTGGTGTAATGCTTTGATGGGTCCAATTAATGAACGTACGTCTTCAGTTAATAGATTATTTTGGTTGATGGATGATATTAACATTGTACCTTATGAAGACTGTTGTACACTAACAAGATCGAGTGAGGTACACTCTTTCCTTAGCTCAAATGCAGGTTCATGGAGTATCGATACATGAAAGATGGCATGATTTTGTTCTTCATGTACCATGCAAGCCTGGAATGATTGTGAGTCAGGGGAGTGGGTTGAAAAATGGTTCACAAGTTATCTTAGCCCACTTCACACATATCACCCTCCGACAGCATTAGAACTGACACAGATGGAATCATCAGTCGACTTTGACCACGTATAAGATCTAGTTCAACCATGTGATATATCTACTTTCTTAGTTGTTGAAATTCCATATCGTTATCTTACTTTCACTGTATTCGTAATGTTGACAAATTTCAAGAGTTTTTTTGCATATATCAATGCAGGGCATGTTTATGTAGTTATTGCAGATATGTAGTTATTGCAGATAAAGACAATGGAGAGGGAATAGACTATTACTTGTGTTGTTGTGTTGAGACCAAAAAATAATTGGAGGCCCCAGTTATAGATGGAGAAAACATCGAATACCCTACAGGCTCAGTTGTGGTTACTAGAAAATGGCTTAGAAGGTACCCATATTCAAGTGTTAAACATTGGTTATTTCAGGAATTTGACATGCATCATAAGATTCTTCATTACTTGAACCTTTTCATGGCATCCAATGTTCATTTGACCAAATATGGGGGTAGACCTTTGAAGAAGATGTTATGGAAGGTTTGTGAGTCTGACCATGAGGCAATAGTTGACACAATAAAGAATAGAGTAGACTCGGATGATTCATTGGATTAATTTGTAAGTATATGCACATTGGTTGTTATTTATTTATACTTGTATGCACATTAATTTGTTTGATTCCAATGCTATCATCTTCTTTTACAGTGATTGGTGTCCCCTTGCAAAAAGTGTAGATATATGAGCCATCCAAGAGAATGTCAGCCAGAAAAGCAATGCAAAATCCTTATTTTGATGCCTGTATGCAACATTTGTAAGTGCCTTCCATCTGTTTTTATTTCATTTTCATTTTGGATGCTCTTTCTTTTTCTCTTTTACTTTGCATATTTGTAAGTAAACTACTAAAAATTGATTCATCTTTCATTGCATAAAATGTTGATTTAAGAGCCATCAAAGAGAATCTCATTCAAAAAAGCAATGCAACATCCTTATTCTGATGATCTTGACAAATCTAAATTTTTATTTAAAGCTATTATAAAAGAGTGTGAGAATCTTAGCGAGGGAATCTCAAGTTACTCATTTGAAGTTAACCTCATAATGAGCACCTATGATGTAGACATTTAAAGAGAATCTCAAATGTATGAGTGACATTGTAAAAGATTTGTAAGAATGAAGTGCCTAAGGCATTGTAATAAGATTTAATTACATAATGAGATATACTCAAATATTGTAAGGTTTGAGTTCATGTTTGGTGTAGTAGCACCTTGTTTTGTAAATGCCTTGAATAGGAAAATTTGCAAACTTTGAATTTTGAAATGTAAACAATGTGAAAAAGGTCATATAAAGGTCATGTAAACAATTTGCATCTTTTTTTCTACAACTCATGTAACCAAGCAGACCATCCCAACACATCTGAATAGGTAATTTTATGAAATACATGGTCCTCTTTTGCACTGAAACACGTAGAATCGCTCAGAGCTATGTTCCACTGAATCGATCCCTTAAGGGTCCAAAGTGCAAAATGGCTGCAAACTTTAGCATGCTATTACTTGAATACCATGACACTTATACACTTATCATCTGATCCTATAGGATCATGTTGGACCCCTCTAGAAAAACCTCTCTCGGTTTTGGCTATCTAGGAGTGGTTTTCTCGTGGCGGCAGATTTTTCAGTTCATAGAAAAAGTGTCAAATTCAAGCTGTGCAAAGTTGCAAAGTGGTGCAACTTTCGCTCTACAACTCGTGTGACCAAAATAACTACTCCAATGTGTCTGAATAGGTATCTTTACACTAGAAATGGTCCTCTTTTGCACCAAAACACGTGGAATCGCTCCGAGCTATGTTCCATTGGATCGATCCCTTACGGGTCCAAAGTGCAAAATGGCTGCAAAATTTAGCATGCTATTACTTGGATACCATGATGCTTAGAATCTTCTCATCTGATCCTACAAGATTGCATTGATACACTCTACAAAAACCTCTCTCGGTTTTGGCTATCTCGAAGTGGTTTTCCTGTGGTGGTGGATTTTCACTTGATGGAAAAAGCATCAAATGCAAGTAGTGCAAAGTGGTGCAACTTTCATTCTGCAGCTTGTGTGACCAAGCGGACTATTCCAACACGTCCGAATAGGTATTTTTATGCTAGGCATGGTCCTCTTTTGCACTAAAACACATGGAATGGCTGCAAACTTAAGCATGCTATTACTTCGATACCATTACACTTAGAAAATTCTCATCTAATCCTACAAGAAGGCTTTGGGCCCCTATAGAAAAACCTCTCTCGGTTTTGGCTATCTTGGAGTGGTTTTCTCATGGCAGCGAATTTTCACTTGATGGAAAAAGTGTCAAATTCAAGTTGTGCAAAGTTATAAAGTGGTGCAACTTTCACTCTGCAACTCGTATGACCAAACTAATTGTTCCAATGCATCTAAATAGGTATGTTTATGCTAGGCATGTTCTTTTTTTTCACCGAAACATGTGGAATCGCTTTGAGCTATGTTCCACCGGATTGATCCCTTAAGGGTTTAAAGTGCAAAATGGATGCAAACTTTAGAATGTTATTACTTGGATAACGTGATGCATAGAAACATCTCATCTGATCCTATAGGATCACATTGAGCCCCTCTACAAAAACCTCTCTCGGTTTTGGCTATCTCGAAGTGATATTCCCGTGGTGGCGGATTTTCACTTGATGGAAAAAGCATGAAATGCAAGCAGTGCAAAGTGGTGCAACTTTCATTATGGAACTTGTGTAACCAAGCAGATTGTTCCAACACATCCGAATAGGTAGTATTACACTAGGCATGGTCCTCTTTCAGACCAAAACATGTGGAATGGCTCTAAGCTATGTTCCACCGGATCGATCCTTGAAGGGTACAAAGTGCAAAATGGCTGCAAACTTCTTCATGATATTACATGGATACCATTACACTTAAAAACTTCTCGTCTAATCTTGCAGGAAGGCATTGGGCCCCTCTAGAAAAACCTCTCTCAGTTTTGGCTATCTTGGAGTGGTTTTCTCGTCGTGGCAGATTTTCACTTGATGGAAAAAGTGTCAAATTCAAGTTGTGCAAAGTTGCAAAGTGGTGCAACTTCCGTTCTGCAACTCGTATAACCAAACTAACTATTCCAACACATCTGAATAGGTATGTTTATGCTAGGAATGGTCTTTTTTCACACCGAAACATGTCAAATTGCTCTGAGCTACGTTCCACCATATCGATCCCTTAAGGGTCCAAAGTGCAAAATAGCTACAAAATTTAGCATGCTATTACTTGGATAACGTGATGCTTAGAAACTTCTCATCTGATCTTATAGGATCGCATTGAGCCCCTCTACAAAAACCTCTCTCGGTTTTGGCTTTCTCGGTTTTGGCTTTCTCGGAGTGATTTTGACTTGATGGAAAAAACATCAAATGCAAGCAGTGCAAAGTTGCAAAGTGGTGCAACTTTCGTTCTGCAACTTGTGTAACCAAGCAAACTGTTCCAACATGTTTGAATAGGTATTTTTATGGTAGGCATGGTCCTCTTTCGCATCGAAACACGTGGAATCACTCTGAGCTATCTTCCACCGGATCGATCCCTAAAGGGTACAAATTCGAAAATGGCTGCAAATGTCAGCATGCTATTATTTACACTTAGAAACTTCTCATCTAATCCTACAGGAAGCTGTTGGGCCCCTCTAGAATAAACTCTCAGTTTTGGCTATCTTGGAGTGGTTTTTTTGTGGCGGCGGATTTTCACTTGATGGAAAAAAGTGTCAAATTCAAGCTGTGCAAAGTTGCTTAGTGGTGCAATTTTTGCTCTGCAACTCGTATGACCAAACTAACTGTTCCAACACATCTGAATAGGTATTTTTATGCTAGGCATGGTCTTGTTTCACACTGAAACACATGGAATCACTCTGAGCTACGTTCTATCGGATCGATGCCTTAAGGGTCCAAAGTGCAAAATGGCTGCAAACTTCAGTATGCTAATACTCGGATACTATGATGCTTAGAAACTTCTCATATGATCCTATAAGATTGTGTTGAGCCCCTCTACAAAAATCTCTCTCAGTTTTGGCTATCTCAGAGTGGTTTTCCCCTGGTGGTGGTTTTCCACTTGATGGAAAAAACATCAAATGCAAGCAGTGCAAAGTTGCAAAGTGGTGCAACTTTTGTTTTGCAACTTGTGTGACCAAGAAGACTATTCCAACACGTCCAAATAGGTATGTTTACAGTAGGCATGGTCCTTTTTCACACCGAAACACGTGGAATCACTCCCAGCTATGTTCCACCGGATCGATCCCTTAGGTTGGAGGAATCTAAAGTTGCAAATTTGTAAATTGCTTAAAGCAACAAATTTGAAATGCAACGGTTACTACTTTTTAAATTTGGTTTTTAGTTAGTTGAGGGTGTGGATCAGTTATACAGGGCTGTAAAACACTATGTAAATCCTTGAGAGGCTCGAATGGAGGTTGTTGATGAACTTTTGTAGAAGATAAGATAAGAATTATTCATGTTGTTCTCTATTTTTTAGATTTTTTATACAAACTTGTTGATCCCGTACTTGGTATGACCTCCAGCTTCCTATACGATCCCAAGGCTGACATGGATTGAAAGAGGGCTGATTTCATAAGAACCCATCTCTTATGATAATGAATGGACCACTTAGCACTCATTGCACGTAGGTGATGCTCACAAAGGTGAGGCACTTGGCCTTCCCAGGAGGTCACCCATCCCAGTACTACTCCAACTCAAGCGCTTAACCACGAAGTTTTTTCCCCAAGTTTAAGCCCACTTAGCTTGCAACCCCATTTGAAAAACCTTCATCAAGTGTTGTGCCTTATGAAGCATTCATTATAGAGCCCCTTTAGCTCATCAATTGATAAGTAGGAGGTATTTTCGATAATGTGTCAAATTGTGATATTGCTATCAGGATTCAATTGTGTAGTTTTTGAGTATAAAAGAGAATAAGAAGGGAAGATCAAGGTAATCAATTTGTGAACTTATTTTTATTATTTAATTACCTATTGTGGGATTGGTCTATATGAGAAAAAGATTATAATATGGGAGTATACATTTCAAGCATATAATCCAGAAAGGACTCAAAGTTAGATGCATGAGTACAAAGTATCGATCAAGAAAGGCATCCCAATTCTCAAGGCCTATATATCAATGATAGGAAGATTTATATTCAAATCTAGCACATGATTTTAATTGATTAATTAGAAACAACTATTATATTTTTTTATCAAATTTCCATTATCAAATTAATATTTGAATTAGATTTCATATTCAGAATTTTTTTCATTTATAATTTGGGGACTCCGTTATCTATCTTAATAATATTGGATAACAACCTTTGTCATTCCAATAATAAATAAATCAAAAATCTATTGATCTAGAGCTCGAGTCATTACAACGGTATTAGAGCGAATGAACCTGCTAGCCTTTGGGTATTGCAAAAAAATGACTTTCCATTAGAAGCATGGAAACTGATGATAATGGTTGGCATTACTCAAGAATGATGAACATCTTAAAGACATTTACGAAAAAAGGGACAAGTAACCTTCTTATGGACTTAGGGTTGCAATATTTGATCTACATCATGTTCCACCATTTCTTTAGTAGGATCAAGAACACACATAATGAAGGTGTGTTTGCAGTCATGAAAGATTATGGTTCGAACTATCCAGAAGAGTGATGTTGTATCTCGACCACCCATATCTATACCATGGTTTGTTTGGAAACAAGGATGGATTCTCTCTTCATCGGCATATAAATTATTCCTCGATGTGTTCACACTAGTGTTACAAGAATTGGACTCACCTCAGACTTGACAAGCCAATTTTTGACTTGGACATGGGCTCAAAGCCCAGACTCGACAAATAGAAAAACTTAAGAAATTCAAAGATTTTTAAGGATTTAAAACTTGTTTCATGCACCCTTTAATAAATAGACCTTAAAGACACAATAGCATCATCAAATAGAAATTACTATGATCCCATACACAAACATACATTAATCACATAGGTATAAGCATCAATAAAAGATATTTGTATTAACATAGAAATTACCTTGAATACACATAACTCATAACTATTGAACTATCAATTTAGAATTCAAATATGGATATGCATCGATAAAAGATATTTGTATTAACCAAATATCCATGTAGGCATACATCAATATATGTTGATATAAGTATGAAATATATGTACAAAATAGCCATATAGGCTTACAAGAATGCCATATAGGCATACAATGTCAAATATGTCCAATAAAAAATATGTACAAAACTGTCATGTAGGCATACAACAAAGGACTCTAGAATCAAAATTCATTTCTCTCCATGCCCTCGAAATAAAAAATTTCCCTTTCCTTTTCACTCGAATGGTGATAGGTTTGTCACTCATTTTTCAGTGCTCGTGGAGTGCTCCTGCTACTCCTCCCAGGGTTTAGTTCTTGGTGAAGTTTTAACTATTACAATAAGAAGTAAAGACATGAATATATAGAAATTACATTATAAAAAATGATATATTTGACAAAATAATTGCTTACATCCATGCCACGATCTCTCTCCATGAGAGAAACACTCTCACACCCATGCTCAGGCATGGTGAAGTCCTGTATAAACCATACAAATAGAAATTAAACTATGTGAATCAATAGTGGTTTGATTTTTCACTAACTAACATCTATAAAAAAAAAATGTAAATGTAAATTTACTAATTTGCCTCATACCTCTTTTGTCAGAGCCATCGAGGATTGTATAGTAGATGTCACACCAATATCCATTGCCCTCATCACATTTAGAGGTGTATCGTCTCGCAACAACTGAAAATAAAACAATAAAATATTCAACTTAATCAACGATGTGCATATAAACTACACAAATCTATTAAGTACTTTATTCATTAGTTAAGCTCCTTATTCTATTACTTGCGTGAAGGTTTGAGTAAATCTACCACCATGAGGAAGTGTTCCATCAAAACCTCCAATATTAGTTTGTTCAACATCCAAAATCATATATTAAATTACCATTCGTAAAACAATGATATTAACATGCAATAATTTTATAATTGTTTACTAGTTACATACCCTAGCGATAGGTGTATTGTAGAAATAGGCTGGTGGGGGGCTGGTGTATCCAATCTCAACACTGTGACCCTACAATTTTATTAAAATCATAAAACATTTTTAGTTAATCTTCCTTTTCAAAATCAAAATTTAATAAATTAAATTCAATTAACACATGCACTAACTTTTACCTAACTATCAATTCCATATGCCTCATGCAAAATGTCATCTACCCTCTCCATCTCCATTGCTGCAGACGGATCATGTGTACCAGTCTCCTGAGTGTTGGTGGGGTCATATGAACAAGTAGCCCCACAAGATTGACACACATGTGTTCGAAGTCCACCACTCGAAGACTCCCCTGGATGGCATTGTAGAATAGGGCTAGTATGATGGATGACACTCTGGGTCAAAGTGTTGATTTCCTATAATGTCCCTACATCAGCACTTTCCTTCATGATCCAACTACGTGGCCTAGCGAGAGCTCATCTACCTTGCTGCGTAGGATCCAACTGTGCACCAGGTCTATCCTGAGCTAAACCCCCACCTCTCCCTTGGAAATCCCTCATATCAAAATAATTTGGGATACTGTTCAATATGAACTCAATATATAGTTTCCTAAGGAAATATTGCAGGACCTCGCAATTGTTGCATGCTGGGTAATCGAAGACCATGTACCACCTATCATAAAACTGGTCCCTAATCTATTGGTGGTGGCACCAATGGATAGGAAACCTCTTCAAATTGAGGGTAAGATTTTGATTTGTGCATGGGTCGGTGAATAATGAGCACAAATCACCTTTTGTAATTTTTAAATCCTTCACATCCTTGTATGATAGTTTATTTGCATAATAATCCCTAGCCGCCTGCCTCCTATCTTTCCATCCAGTTATTTGTTTGCTAATTGAACCTACATTTTTTAACATATCTTTTAATGAATTTGCTAGGGTCATTATTTATGTGGTTGAACCATTTGGATCACTCAACCTACTGATCAAATCCTCAATTCTCTTTTTGTTGTTCTCAATTTCACTCATTAAATTTTGTTGAGTGCCAGGAGGCGGTTCAGTCATTGGTGGAGGAGGTTGATGTTGTGGTTGATTTTGATCTTGAGGATTTGGTCGGTCTTCATGTTGAGGATTTTGAGGGTTTGTAGGTTGATTTTCATCTCCTAAAAATTCAAACAAATAGATATCAAATTCAACCTAAAACTAACTAATTCAAAACAAAAACCATAGAATCCTTACCTCTCACAGCTCCTCCTCGTCGTGGCACCATTGTTGCAAAGAAATAGGGATTTTTGGTGATGAAATTTGTTGAAATTCTCCTCCTAGAATGCGAGTGTGAAATTGTGGTGGTTTTGGCTGCAATTGCAAAAAAAAACTAGTCGAAATCCTAATGAGAGATTTGCATTTCCTTTTTTCCTTTTAACAATCAATAACGCGAGTGCATTATTGGTTTGTAGTTGCTAAGCCTTTGGTTGGGCATAATGAGCCATAATGCGAGCACGTTATAACGCACTCGCATTATGGTTTTCCAAATATTTTTTTAGGGGGTGTCCATGGAATTGGTACCCATTTCCATGCACCTGCCCAAAAGTGAACTCGGGGAAAGTTCAATATTCGATAGAAGAGTGCAAGATAACCATCCCCAAATCCTTTGTTCTAAAGGTTGGGAGGTCTCCTAAGGGAGTTTATCTATTTTCCACTCCAAATGGAAACCTTATCTACGAACTATAAGTTAGAATCCAACCGTGTTAGTTTCTTAACATTTTCTATACCATAGTGCAAGGGGAGGGAAGAATTTTCCCCCAAGATACTCACCATATAACTATCAGAGACCCTGATCAAAAGTGGAGGATTCAAATTTTGGCTAAGACTCGAAAAAGGAAAAAACATGGACGCCCTCTAGGGGGTGACATGGTTGTGTGAGCTGACATAGTTCCAAGTCAATGGACAATAAATAACCATATCAACTGATTCAAATAATCCCAACAATGTAACTTGCTTAAGGCAACTCAAGATGCTTTTATTCCTCATAATAGGGAAGCTAACTCTCAAAATTCATCAAACAATGAGAAGCAATCAACCATTGTGTCAAAATGGGTTGAAAAGAAAGACCAATCAAAGGAAAAAGGTATTTCTCATTCTACCACAATGAACAATGAAAACTCTTCACCAAAACAATTCAATGGAAAGATCTAGTTAACAGACAAAGGCATGGGAGAGTATTCCATTCATCAATCTTCGTGTCTTTCATAATTGTTGCCTTCAGCAAGAACTTATGGACAACCATCAACATCAATGCAAAAATCATCACAACCTAATATAGTTCTTGATGGTAGATTTGTAAAGGTTGGCACTTTGATTGATGAATTAGAAGATAAGGTTGTTCTAAATTGGCTCTACAAAGATGAGAAGCATCTACATCACTAACCCCTAACATACAAATGGATAAATATGGAAAAAGAAAGACAATCCTAGAGAAGATGGGGTATGAAGGAAAAGGACCTATCAGTAAAAGGAAGGATGACATTGTAGAACCTATTCAACCTCTCACACTTCAATAAAAGAGCAAAACTAGATTAGGATATTTAGAAGAATCAAAAGAAGAAGCAACCTAGAAAGTTGTTGAATGAATCCTACAATTGCAAGCTAGTGATAAGTATGAGATAGAATCTAATTCAAATATGAGTGGGATTCACTATTTGAGGTATCCTTTGAAGACAAACAAATGGATATAATACAAAGGTATGCACCTACACTTGAGGAGGTACAAAGCTCAGGGACTAGACCTCTTGTGTTTGGATCACAAAATATCGATGACTCAAGTGACGATGAACAAACTTCAAGTGTAAAAAAATTTGAGGAGAGTACCATCATAAATATTGACACCCCTATCAAAAAATTTGATGATATTGGTATTCACACTTTCACTACTATTGACCTTCATCCATTTGATGATCTATTACCCTTACTACATCCCCAGCTTATTCACTAAGACCAAACTAAGTCTTCTAACGTTCCTACCTTTGCGAATGATGATTCTATCGTTAAATTTCTTTGTTTCAATGACCTTGACACAATTTTCAACCACAAAACTCATAACGAAGCTTCAATTCAAGGGGATATCAAATCTTCCAGTGCAAAAATAAAAATATCAATAAAAGATCTAATGGTGAAAACTATTTCATGGTAGTGTTAGATATAGAAAAAGTAAAAATAAAGAGCGCATCTGACAGTGAAAACCTAATTGAGGCACTGAAAGATGGGGGATTTGACACTCTTCTCGAACATTATCATGAGAGATCATTAGTGTTGGTTGAGCCAACTCATTCTATCAATGTGGGCATAGAAGATAAATTAAAGACATTACATCTGGCAACATAAATGACTGAACAGGAAAAGCCAACATTCACTAAGTTCTTGAAGAATGGAAAATCATTTTTTCTTGGTCTTCCTCTGATATTCCTGGCTTACATCTAGATTTCTTAATGCATCATTTATCTCTACCTACTTGGGTAAAACATTTCAAGGAAAAGCTAAGAAAAATGCATCCACATATGACCTTGTTGGTAGGCAAAACTCAAGAAACTATTAGATGTTGGTTTAATTTTTCTAATTGATTATGTTGATTGGATATCAAATATTGTACCTATTTCTAAACAAGACGGTAGTATCACGATATGCACCGACTTTAGGGATCTCAACAAGGCATGTCTGAAGGATGGCTTTCCTTTACAAAAAACTAACATTATTGTAGACTTGACAGCTGGGCACGCTATGTTATCATTAATGAATGGTTTCTCAGGTTATAATCAAGTCAAGATAGCACCATAGGATCAAGAGAAGACAACATTCACCTATCCATGGGGAACTTTTTTCTAGAATATAATTCCTTTTAGATTGAAAAATGCAAGGGGTACATATCAAAGAGAAATGACAACCATCTTCCACTATATGATGAATAGTTTTATGGAGGACTAGGTAGACAATCTATTGGAAAAATCATATAATAGAGAAGGACATCTTGAAATCCTAGACAAAAATTTCACTTGTGTACAAATGTTTAACATCAAATTAAATCCCAAGAAATGTGTGTTTGGCATAACATCAGTAAAGCTTCTAGGGTACATTGTTTCAAAGAAAGGTATTGAAGTAGATCCCACCAAATTCAAAGCTATTATGGATATGTCACCACCTAGAAACATCAGTCAACTATAGTCTCTATAGGGAAGGCTTCAGTCAATCCAAAGTTTGATTTCTCAACTAGTAGACAAGATTCATCCATTCAATCACTTGTTACATAATAATGTCTCTTTCAAATGGGATGAAAAATGTGACTCTACTTTCAATGAACTAAAACAATATTTTATGTCTCCACCCATACTGGTGCCACCTACAAAAGGAAATCCACTACTTCTTTATATAGAAACAACAATGATTTCATTAGGCATTCTATTAGCACAAGAAGATCCTGCAGGAAAGGAACAAGCTATATACTATATTAGTAGAACTTTGAATGGTTATGAGAGTAGTTACACTTTCATTGAGAATTCTTTTTTAGCGGTAGTGTTTGGTACTCAAAAGCTATTACATTATATGTTAACCCACACCGTTAAACTCATAGCAAAAATTGATCCACTGAAATATTTGCTCAACAAAGCTACTTTAATAGGAAGGATAGCCAAATGGGTCATGATCTTGAGTTAGTTTTATATTCAATATGTAGATCATAAATCCATCAAGGGACAAGTAATAGCTGATCACTTAGCTTAAGCACCTCTACAAGATAATCATCAAATGAGTGTTGAATTTTGTGATGTAGATGTTCTCACCAGCACAACACAACAATGGATGCTATATTTTGTTGGTTCATACACACAAAATGGATCAGATGCTGCAGTATTATTTGTCACACCTCAAGGACACACCATTCCAAAGTCCTATAGACTTAGTTTTCCTTGTACTAATAATGTAGCTGAATATGAGGCATTAATCATTGACATCAAAGTAGACATAGAATGGAATATCATAGAGCTATAGGTCTACGAAGATTCACAGTTGGTCATTAATCATGTAAATGATGATTATCAAATAAGGGATGACAAATTGCTGCCATAGAAGAAAATGATGTATGATTAAAATAGTAATTTATCCACATTAAATTTGAATAAATACCAAGAGCAGATAACAAAGTTGTTGATGCTATGGCTACAATAGCTTCTCTCTTATAGGTATCATTAAGTCAAAGACGTTATGAGTTTATGGCGGAATAAGTTTCTAATCCTGCCCATGACAAACCTGAATCCCAAGTAATATGCAGTATTGTTGACCCTAAAACCTTCGTCTATGGGAAGATTTATACTTACTTAAAATAAAATACCCTCCCTCCAGATCTTTCCTGAAACCTAAAATAAACTTTCATTCGCCAAGCCACATGACACACCTTGATTGTCGACATACTTTATTGTCAAGGTCTTGATGGTACTCTCCTACGATGTCTAGAATGTAATGAATGTGATTCATCCTTACATGAGATTCATGATGGCATCTGTGGGACTCACTCGAGTGTTTTAACTCTAGCAAAGAAACTCCTCTATTTAGGGTATTACTAGTCGAACATGGAGAAGGAGTCTTATCAATATGTAAGGAAATGCCAAAAAAGTGAAATCCATGTCAATCTTATACATGCACCGGCACAAGAACTACAACCTTTCACAACAACATGGCCTTTTTGTTAGTGGGGATTGGATTTGGTAGGTAAAATCCACCTGTCTTCATCAAATCAACATAAGTTTATAATTATAGCCATAGAGTACTTTACAAAGTGAATTGAAGCGGTACCCCTAACCACAGTGACATGAAAAAACTCTCATCTTTTATCTTAAATTACCTTATCTATTAGTATGGTATTCCTTAGCCCATCATCATCGACAATGGTAGAACTTATAAGAATCAAGATGTCCAAGAAATCTGTGAGCAGTTTCATATCTAGCATTTATTTTCAACACCATACTATCCTCAGGGAAATGGCGAAGCAGAGGCTTCAAACAAAACTGTTTGAAAATATTGAAGAAAATAGTCAAGGATGCTGGACGAGATTGGCATGTTCTACTAAATCCTACTTTATGAGCATATAGAAGTAGTATCATAACACCTACAAGTGCTACAACATATGCTTTGGTATATGGATCAAAGGCTATTCTACCTATTGGGGTATAAATACCATCACTTCGTGTGTCACTAAAAGGGATCATATCAGATGAGGATTATCGAGTGTCTAGACTTCAAGAGCTGGAACTATTAGATGAGCACCATCAATAAGTGGTGGATCACTTGAAAGCATACCAATAGAGGATGTCCAAAAGTTACAATCGCAAAGTCAAACCAAGGGAATTTCAGGTAGGTGACTTGGTCTTAAAAGAAATCCCTCACAATCAACAAGATCGTGAGAAGAAGGGTAAATTTGAACCAAATTGGCTAGGTCGCTTCGTCATCATATCGGTCTATGGATCAGGAGCTTATAAACTCTCAACACCTTGAGGGGATTTGTTTGATGAACCTATCAATAACATCCACCTTAGAAATTTCTATACTTGAATTATCTAGTGCATGGTGAAAGTTTTGAAAATATCAAAAAAAAAATCAAAAAAATTAAGAAAAATACAAAATAAAAGGGGGAAAAACAAAATAAATTGTTGCCTTGATGAAAACTTGGCAAACAAGCATCTTGGTAACAACAACAAAAATTCATAAAATTAAAAAATTACAATAAAAATAAGTGGTGAAAACCTGACAATAGGTGATAATTGTGATACACCAGTTGTTCCATCTATTTGAGCACATCTTAAACAGTCGTCTTCACCATCACTCCTCTTATCATTGAGAATATCATGTACATATCTTGGAAATTCGGTCATGTCTCACCCTAGCTTGGGGAAAAAATCTTTAACTCACTTGGGGCAATAAACTATGGGCTAAAACCAAATATGAAAACAACAGTATGACAACACAACAAACACATTGATCATAGGGAACTTAACATTGAACCAATCAACAATCATTAAAAGATTAACTATCCAATCAAACAACTTGAATCAATCAAACCAAATAAAATCTAAATGGATGATATTCTTTTGAATCATGCTTTTCCTACTTCAGCTTGAGTGTTCAAATGTTGTACTTTGAATTTTGTTATCATATCTTTGTAGCAACTCGATGATGTATTGAACTAGAGACGCAAGGAAGGAGTATGATTTTTTTTTGTTTGTTGTTTGTGAATTGATGATTATTCTTATGTGAATTGTCACAAGATGTGCTCTACCAAGTATCAATGATGACATTTTGGATTCACATAATAAATTGATTGACTCTTGTATGTTTTATGCAAGAAATGCTCAAGTCATCTCGGTTTCATTATACCTATATGCTTGTGTTAACTTGCAATATCAAAAATCATGAAAGAAGTACTTAGGTCATCATGGTCTATCTTATACCAATGATGCTTGTACTCGCATTCACCATTTTAAAGGCTCAAGGATGATAAAAGGCACAAAAATGAATTGGTAAGATGAGAACTTTGCATATGTAGCTTTGCATACTTAAATTAGATTGCATTCATATTAGCCTTGCATCTGTAGAATAAGTTGTATCAAAGTAGGTAAATATTTTCAAAGAAAATGTATATCTAGCATGTAAAGGATTGAGTATACTTGACATAAACAAAAACATAACATTCTCATGAAGTTGCATTCTCATTTAGCACATCTAGTTGAATTATCATATCATCATTCATTTATACATCACATCATATATTTTGCATCAGAAAACAGAAAAAATAAATCATGTATATAGGTGCTTTAACAATAACACTACCATATCATACATTTATCCATGAATTAGATCATATATATTTGCATCAAATAATAGAAAAAATAAAATTGCATAGCACATGATCAATTTGCATTCTTAGATCATAAATTTATCCATACATCACATCATATACTTGCATTAGAAAATATCAAAAAAAATTTGCATCACATTAGCATTATCACATTCATCGCATGGCATTTCAAATTAGGGTAACTGCACCAATCTTAGACACAATTTTGGCTCTTAAGATGCCACTTTTTTTTTTTGAAATCAGAAAACTATGATTTGCATGAGAAAATGAAGATAGTTAAGCTCTCAATTTCAAGATGCAACAAGAACAAAAGTTGAAATGCTTCGAGTCTAGTTTCTAAGCTACTATTTTTTTTTGAAATTAATGAATATTAAGGATCTCAAAAAGGGGAATAGGTCCTATTTTTATCAAAAAAAAAGCATAGCGCTTGAGGGCTCCCCCCTTTTTGATTAACTTTTTTTTAGAATTTGAAAAATCCCAATAGAGAGAAATTAGCTAGCACCATGTAGTTTTTCCTCATTCTTTCGGATGATTTTTTTAATGAATATATAATATTTTATGAATTTTCAAAGTGGACACATCCTAAAAAGCTTAAATTTAAGCATGCTCCCACCTAATTGTTTTGAAAACTAATCAAAAATTGATTTATTTATTTTTTGTCATGTGTAGAATGGAGTGTAGTTTCAAAAAATGTAATTTGTTTCACGTTTCGATGGAGTAAAAATCTATCCTGAAACTAGCACATGTTGGTTTTGACAAAAAATGGTGGTATTTACAAAAGGAGTCATGGATCTAAACCTTAACTAAATCAAAATATATTTCTTTTATATATTTAGATAGCTAAGAGAGAGGTTAACACTATCATGTTTTTCTTTATATAGTTGCATTGAAAGATGTGCAAATGAGACAGGGCGCATGGACGAAAATATGAGGAAATCTAGTAAATCCTAACAATTAACACGTCCAAAGTAGGTCATTTGGCGAGTGCCAAATTTGACGCTCACCAAATGGCACATCACATTTGGTGAGCACCAAATGTGGCGTGTGCAAAATGTGATGTGTCATTTGGTGAGCACCAAATTTGGTGCTCGCTAAATTACCTGCTTTGCACAAAACTTGAATTTCCCCTCTCTTTGGTCGACAACTTTGATAATGCTTTGAGTGCATAGTTTATGATCATAGATGGATAGTTGAGGTATTACCTTTCATACACTCTATAACTCGTTACCCTAATTGGATAACTCTCCATCCCTCTGAAGTATCTCTCTCTCAGATGTGACTCCCTCCTAGACACGACCTAGACTACTCTCTCAATCCAATCCCCTCTCTCAGGTCTCTTTCCCTCCCACATAGGTACCTAAATAAATTTATCTTACTCCAACCCCCTTTCTCACTCTCCCTCTCTCTCTCTCCCCCTCTTTGGTCTTTTTTTCTCTCTCACTCCATCTCCCTCTCTTAGGTTGTTATCTTTCTCTCTCTCTCTCTCAAGTATCTCCCTCCTACCCCCTCTCCCTCTCTTAGGTCTATCACTCACTCCCTTTATCTCTCTCCCATTCCCTCTCTCTCTCTCACTCTATCTCTCTCCCTCTCTCACTCACTCTCTCTTGGGTATCTACATTCCCCCCTCTCTCTCTCACACACACACTCCCTCTCTCTCTCCCACTCCCTCTCTTTCACTCCCTCTATCTCTCTCCCACTCTCTCCCACTTTGTCTCTCTCCCTCTCTCTCAGGTCTCTCTCTCTCACCCCCTCTCCCTCTCTCTCTCTCAATTATCTTCATCCTACCCCCTCTCCCTCTTTCTCTTTGTCAATTCTCCCCCTCCTACCCCCTCTCCCTCTCACAATCACTCCCTCTATCTCTCTTCCACTCCCTCTATCTCTCTCCCTCTCCTTCTCCATCTCTCTCAAGTATCTCCATCCCAACACCTCCCACTCTCTCTCTCAAGTCCCTCTCTCTCATGCCCTCTATATCTCTCCCACTCTCTCTCCCCCTCCATCTCCCTCAAGTCTCTCCCTTCTACCCCCTCTCCCTCTGTCAGGTCTCTCTTTGTCTCTCTCACTCACTCCCTCTATCTCTCTCCCACATTCTCTCAATCTCACTCCCTCCATCTCTCTCCCTCTCTCTTTCCCTCTCTCTTAGGTATCTCCCTCCTACCCCCTCCCACTCTCTCTCCCTCTCTCTCAGGTATCTTCCCCTACCCCCTCTCTCGCTCTCTCTATCTCTCTCACTCTCTCCATCTCTCTCCAATACCTCTATCCTGAGTACTCCCTCTCCCTCCCACACCCTCTCCATCTCTCAAGTCTCTCTCTCACTCCTTGTATCTATCCCATCCCTCTATCCCCCACTCCCTCCCTCTCCTACTCTCTTAGGTCTCTCCTTCCCACCTCCTCTCTCACTTTGTCTCCCTCTCCTTCTCTCTTAGTTGTCTCCCTCCCACCGTCTCTCCCTCTCCCTCTCTCTTAGGTTTCTCCCTCCCACCCCCTCTCCCTCCCTCTCTCTCTCTCTTAAGTCTCTCTCTTATACATCTCTTCTCACTCCTTGTATCTCTCCCATCCCCCTATCCCCCACTCCCTCCCTCTCCTACTCTCTTAGGTCTCTCCTTCCTGCCTCCTCTCTCACTTTTTCTTCCTCTCCTTCTCTCTTAGTTGTCTCCCTCCCACCATCTCTCCCTCTCCCTCTCTCTTAGGTTTCTCCCTCCCACCCCATCTCCCTCCCTCTCTCTCTCTCTCAATTCTCTCTCTCTCTTTCCCACTCACTCTCTCTAACTCCCTCTATCTCTCTCCCACTTTGTCTCTCTCCTCTCTCTGGGGTCTCTCTATCTCTCTCTCTAGGTAATATCTTGGTCCTACCCTCTCCTCTCTCTCTTTGTCAGTCTCCCCCTCCTACCCCTCTCCCTCTCCGGTCCTCCTCACCATCTCCTCCTCTCTCTCTCTCTCCTCTTCCTCTCCATCTCTCTCAAGTTATCTCCCTCCACCACCTCTCCTCTCTCTCTCTCTCAGCCCTCTATCTCTCTCCAACTCCCTCTCCCTCTCCCTCTCTCTCAAGTCTCTCCCTCCCACCCCCTCTCCCTTCTAGCCCCTCTCCCTCTATGAGGTCTCTCCTTTTCTCTCTCACTCACTCCCTCTATCTCTCTCCCACATACTCTATCTCTCTCACTCGCTCTATCTCTCTACCTCTCTCTTAGGTATCTCCCTCCCACCCCCTCCCACTCTCTCTTAGGTATCTCTCCCCACCCCCTTTCTCTCTCTATCTCTCTCACTCCCTCCATCTCTCTCCAATCCCTCTATCTCGAGTACTCCCTCTCCCTCCCACCCCCTCACCATCTCTCACTCCTTGTATCTCTCCCATCTCTCTATCCCCCAATCCCTCCCTCTCCTACTCTCTTAGGTCTCTCCTTCTCTCTCAGGTGTCTCCCTCCCACCCTCTCTCCCTCTCCCTCTCTCTTAGGTTTCTCCCTCCCACCACCTCTCCCCGCCCCTGTCTCTCTCTCAAGTCTCTCCGTCCTACCCCCCCTTCTATCTCTCTCTCTCTCTTTCTTTCTCTATGTCTCTCCCTCTCTCTCTCTCTCATCTCCTCACTCCCTCTATCTCTCTCCCACTTTGTCTCTCTCCCTCCCACCCCCTCTCCCTCTTTCTCCCTCTCAAGTATCTCTATCCTATCTCCTACCCCTCTCCTCTCATAGTCACTCCCTTTATCTCTCTTCCACTCCCTCCCTCTCTCACTCCCTCTATCTCTCACCCTCTCCCTCTCTCTCTCTCAATTTTATCCCTCCCACCACCTTTCCCTCTCTCTCTCTCTCAAGTAGAGGGTTTAGGGTTTAGGGTTTAAGGATTAAGGGTTAAGGGTTAAGGGTAGAGCATAGAGGGTTTAGGGATTTAGGGTTTATAGTTTAAGGGTAGAGGGTTTAAGGGTTTAAGGTTTAACCTGGTTAAGGATAGAGGGTTGAGGGTTTAGGATTTACGGGTTGAGGTTAGAGGGTTTAGGGTTTAGGGTGTACATATTAAGAGTTAAGGATAAACTGTTTAGGGTTTAGGGATTATGATTTATAGTTTATGGGTAGATGGTGTAGGGTTGAGAGAGAGAGGGGGTGTTGAGGGTAGAGGGTTTAGGGATTTAAGTTTTATAATTTAAGGGTAGAGGGTTTAAGAGTTTAGGGTTTAACTTTGTTAAGGATAGAGGGTTGAGGGTTTAGGGTTTAAGGGTTGAGGGTTGAGGGTTGAGGGTAGAGGGTAGAGGGTTTAGGGTTTAGGGTTTATGGATTAAGGGTTAAGGGTACAGTGTTTAGGGTTTAGGGATTGCAATTTACTGTTTAAGGGTAGATGGTGTAGGGTTGATAGAGAGAAGGGGGTGTTGAGGGTATAGGGTAGAGAGTAGAGGGTAGAGGGTTTAGGGATTTAGGGTTTATAGTTTAAGGGTAGAGGGTTTAAGGGTTTAGGGTTTAACCTAGTTAAGGGTAGAGGGTTGAGGGTTTAGGGTTTAAGGGTTGAGTGTTGAGGGTAGAGGGTAGAGGGTAGAGGGTTTAGGGTTTAGGGTTTAGAGTTTATGGATTAAGAGTTAAGGGTAGAGGGTTTAGGGTTGAGGGATTATGATTTACAGTTTAAGGGTAGATGGTGTACGGTTGAGAGAGAGAGGGGGTTGTTGAGGGTAGAGGGTAGAGGGTAGAGGGTAGAGGGTTTAGGGATTTAGGGTTTATAGTTTAAGGGTAGAGGGTTTAATGGTTTAGTGTTTAACCTCGATAAGGGTAGACGGTTTAGGGTTTATGGTTTAAGTGTTGAGAGTTGAGGGTAGAGGGTTTAGGGTTTAGGTTTTATAGATTAATGGTTAAGGGTAGAGGGTTTAGGGTTTAGGGATTATGATTTATGGTTTAAGGGTAGATGGTGTAGGGTTGAGAGAGAGAGCGGGGTGTTAAGAGTATAGGGTTAAGGGTAGAGGGTAGAGGGTTTAGGGATTTATGTTTTATAGTTTAAGGGTAGAGGGTTTAACCTAGTTAAAGTTAGATGGTTGAGGGTTTAGGGTTTAGGGTTTAGGGATTATCATTTACGATTTAAGCGTAGATTATGTAGGGTTGAGAGAGAGAGGGGGGGTTGAGGGTAGAGGGTAGATGGTTAAGGGTAGTGGGTAGAGGGTTTAGGGATGTAGAGTTTATAGTTTAAGGGTAGAATGTTTAAGGGTTTAGGGTTTAACCTAGTTAAGGGTACAGGGTTGAGGGTTGAGGGTTTAGGGTTTAAGGGTTGAGGGTTGAGGGTAGAGGGATTAGGGTTTAGGGTTTATGGATTAAGGATTAAGGGTAGAGGTTTTAGTGTTTAGGGATTACAATTTATGATTTAAGGGTAGATGGTCTAGGGTTGAGAGAGAGAGGGGGGTTGAGGGTAGAGGGTAGAGGGTTAAGGGTTTAGGGGTTTAGGGTTTAGGGTTTAAGGGTTAATGGTATAGGGTTTATAGTTTAAGGGTCCCACTCCCTCTCTCTCCCACTCCCTCTCTTAGGTCTTCCCCCACCATAACTGAATAAATCTCTCCTTCTCAAGTCTCTCTCTCGGGTCTCACTCCCTCCCATGCTACCTATACTAATCTATGTCACTCCAATGCCCTCTCTCATAGTCCCTCTCTGATAGGCCTCACTTACCTCCCACCCTACCTGGAAAAATATATTTCACTCCAACCCCTTCTCCCACACTCCCTCTCTCTCTCTCTCCCCCTTTGGTATTTTTGTATCTCTCGGGTCTCATCCCTCTGAATCCCTCTCTTGTTGTCAGGTATTTTTCCCCATTATAACTAGATAACTTTCTATCCCTCTCAAGTCTCTATCACTCTCAGGTCTCAGTCCCTACCACACTACCTAGACTAATCTCTCTCATTCCTATCACCTTTCTCTCTATCTCGAGTGTCACTCCCTTTGTCTCTAGGGAACCTCTCCCTTTCAAAACAGCACATTTGGCGCTCACCAAATTTGGAGAGCGCCAAATGTGTTTTACGTTGAAATGGTAAAGTAGTTGAGGTTGACCTTGTGATTCAGGCCCACATGCTTTTGTATTTTTCTGGTTCAGCGCTTTATCCAATTTAGAAACGCCTTTTTTTATGCAGTTGACTTCATATTGTACCAATATATGCTTGATCCATCACCTTTTTACCAGCAATCTGCATGGTACAGAACTTAGAAGAAGAAATTTTGAAGTTTCTACATTATTTTACATTATCTGAGGTAATATATTCATTTTGATAATATTGAAATATTTATATATAGTATATTTGTTTATTTTTGACAATATAAACTAAATTTATTTAATGATTTTATTGATGATAACAATTGGACATAGAATTCAACATTGAATTATATGGGATTTGCATAAATTTTTTTTTTTTTTTTGAGTTTTAAGAACAAAAAAATGAAAAACATGACATTTAATTATGAATTCTATTTGCATTGCTTATAGTGGTCCATTTCTAGCATGGCTAGTGGAATTAACTCTATTTCATTTTATTTTCAACTAATTTGGGAAACTTTTATATTCAACTAATTTGGAAAACCTAATAGCTTTCATCAATGTTAATGCAAGTGTCCATTAATTTTTTTGTTTCATAAAATATTCACCTTCATTGAACATGTGCTTAGATAAATTCAAGTGAGTTGACATAGTTGTTAATGCAAGTTTCCATTCATTAATACCATTTAAATTTCTAAAAGCTTGTTGAATGGGTCCTATAACTTGTAAAATACATGCATAACCTATTTAGAATGTTGTGGGGTCAAGGTTGGGTTTTTGGGATGATGTTTTAGGACTGTAGCAGGGTATTTTCATGGTGAAAATGAGGGCTTCAAGTGGTGTTTTGACAAACTATGGGAAGGAATATCCATGTAATGTATTATTCACTATGTTCAGGGTCTAGTAAGTGTGTTTTGTGCTTTGTATGGGTCTAGCAAGTCCGGGAGATAGGAGTTTCATTAAAACCCCAAGTATTTTGTTTGAAATTGAGGGTTTTGGTGTATTAGGGGTATAGAGGTCTTGCACCTAGAAATAAATAAGGAAATTGGAGGTTTTGAAACATAACATACTTCTGTTTGAGGATTTTGAGTGAAGATCTAGTGTTTAAAAGGTACTCTCTTTGTAAATTAGGCCAATTGAGTAGCCTTTTCCAAGGTGGGTCTATTGGAGGTCAATGTTGGTCCAAAGGAGTTGATGTTGGGATTTACCTATATTTTATAACTTATAAATGGGTATCTTAATCATCCCTTAGTTTTCCAAGTTTTTTGGAAAATCTTGGTGAAAAGGCCCTTGAACCGGGTTACCTATGCTACAAGGTAAAGCTTGGTAGAAGTTGGGATTTTCAGTTGAAAATCTGATTTTGCTTTAGAATCTGATTGATTCTCACTGATTTGGTGTATTGAATGGTTTCCACCCCTCTCTACATCAAAAATGGTGTTTCTTTGTAAGTTAAGTGATCAAGTTGTGTGTAAGTCTATTAAGATCCTTCCTCTAAATCTTTGAACAAGTTCATTGTGGATCCCTACATGTACTGCATCAGCCTCTAGCTAATTTTCCAACTCTTCAAACACACTCAAAATCCCTACTCTAATATCTAACCCTACAGACATCTAACTCCATCATGTATGAAAATGGTTGTCTAGCATAGACATGTTTGATAATTCCAAACAACTCGCTGCCTTCTTTCATAAAAAGTTTTGGTGTGTTTCATATTTAATGCAATGTAATCAGCAATATCAATATTTTCGTAAAATACATTACTTACTTTTGTTCTATGTGTGTTTGTGAACATATAGCATTCAAGGTCATGCTGAGCTAATGACTGAAGCCTCTAACACTGGAAGAACGTGAAATTAAAAATGCAAGGAGAAGAGAATAAAAAAATGTAGCTTGTGAAGCAAAGGAATTGCAGCCCATACAACCAAAAATTCTCGTGCAATCTAAGAAAGATATCAAATTGGAAAAACAAAGGGCACAGATGAGGAAATTTTATGGAAGGATAGGAATGGATACTAAAGTTGGGGGAACATCATCAACCATAGTTGTAGCTTAATGCACATATCTAGTTGAAGACACATCGACAATAGCATGTGGTTTTCCAAGTACATTGGAAATCACATCTCCAATTGAAGACACACCATCAACAACATTGTGTTTTGAAAGTAAATCAGCAAACATATCTCTATTTTTAGGCACTCCATAAACATCTCAAGTTGGAGGTAAAACATCGTTTACATGCCAATCTCAAATTATGCCATCAATTGCACCTTCGATTGAAGGTATGCGATCTATACCCAATGTTGTTGAACTTCCCAATGTTGACACAAATTTATGTTTGAGAACTCCACCTAGATTTTTTCTTAGAAAACCTTCTTGTTTAATTGATATTGATTCCAATGTTTTGAAATGGATGCCTAATAAGATTCCAAAATGTACATGTCAAAGATATGCACAGAGGATATGGAGTTTATTTTTTTCAAAGCTAAGTGAGAGTGGAAGATGCGAACTATTTGTTGAAATGATGAGGCAACTAAAATTTAGGCCCACCATGAAGGCTCTTGGGATAAGAGTTTCGAATGGCTCAAGTGAAAATTCCATTGTAAAGAACTTGATGAGTGCATACGAGAGCATGGGTTATACCTCACACACAAAGGATAATTGTGCCACGTGACGTGTGATGACAACAAAATTGTTAAGAAGTCAAACAAGGAACAAGGTGAACCTTAAAAAGGCAAGTAAGTCTTTGAAAATAAGTAGATTATCTCTAATGAGATCCAAAGTAAGGCGTGAAAGAGTGGAGGATCCAAATAGCAATGAGTTATGGGCATTCTTGGGTAGAGTGCCACAAAAATATATAAGAATTGCTCAAGGCTTGAGATCTTTAATAGTGAATTATTGGAAGGATAACACAAGGACCTCTCCTAATCAAAGAGATGTTGTAAGAAGGAGAATTGGTATTAAAATCCATGAGCCACATCCAATGCATTATTTGGATACCACTCAAACCTAATTTCTTGTTGATTTTGTACAGAAGTTTCCTAAAATTAAAATATGTCAAAGGTATTTTGAAATGCTAAAGCCTTTTTATGTCAAAGTAAATCACACACGTACTACTTGTTGTTGTAGGGTTCATACTAATTTTTCTATCTATTATAATTTTTATCGACGTATATGTGTAGATATGCATACTGACAATGTTTTGCGGGAATGTAACATAATGCCTCCACCTAAATCATCAAGGAAAGTTTTGTCTTCCATTTTATGTGAAAGAGAGGATGGTCAAATTTTTTACAAAGAATTATGTTTGGATGGCACATGTGATCATTGTGGTGGCATGCAACATTTTCCAATTTTCCAACACATGGCTAGTACACACACATTGGAGACAAACTTGTGCAATTTGCCAAATATAAGACAATGGCATAGAGTCTAAAAGATGGGAAAGAAGTAACGAAGTGTGAATTGGTCGGTGATAAGATTCCAGTGTATCAGTTTATGGGAATTTTCCATGATCAGGTGGTCTATGAGTATGCAAGTCATACACACAGAGCACAATGGTTGGACTCACAATTCAAGTTATGCAAGGAAAAATTTCCACTTCATCATATCATTTCAGTTGTCGACTTCGCTGAGAACTACACACTACAACCATAGAATGAGGTGTAATCATAGTAATGCAACTCCATGCAGGTTGCTATATGCATGCATATAGTATTCATTCATGCAAATGATAGTATAAAGGAAAATAAGAAAGTATTGAGGGAGTATCACTTTTACATCAGTGATGATCACACACATTCTACAGAGTTTATGCAAGGTTGCTTTCATATGTTCTATGTTGATCTGGCTATCAGGGGCATATCATTTAGTCAGCATATCATATGGTCAGATAATTGTACATCACAATTCAAGAATGCTAGAATGTTCTACTGGTTGAGCAGGATATATAGGATCAGTGGTGTTCAGCATATGTGGAACTTCTCAGAGTCCAGGCATGGAAAGGGGGAGCATGATGGAGCAAGTGCATGTATCAAAAGAGCCCTAGTACGAGAAGAGTTAAAGTACACAAATAGTGTAAATTTGATAGATGCAAGACCAATTGTCCAGTGGTGCAATGGTGCAATGGGTCTAGATAGTGAAGTTAATTCTTTAGTTCATAGATTTTTTCATTTAGTAGATGATACTAAAATTGCAAAATATGAGGATTGTTGTACACTAACAGGATCGAGTGAGCTACACTCTTTTAGAAGTTCCAATGTAGGTACATGGACTATCAATACATGGAAGATGGCATGATTTTGTTATGCATGTGCACTTCAAGCATGGAATGATTGTGAGTCAACAGAGTGGTTTGATGAATGGTCTATAAGAAGTCTAACCCCACTTGACACTTATCAGCTCTCGACGGCTCTACAAATCACAAAGATGCAATCATCCATTGAATTTGATCATGTATCAAACCTACTAGAACCACATAATATTATCTTACTTATAGGTTTTATTATGTTGCTTAGTAAATACATATAACAAGATGAACATATCAATGCAGGGCACGTTTATGCGGTGATTGCAGATGGAGACAATGAAGAGGGTACAAAATATAACCTGTGCCATTGTATTGAGGGCAAAAAGAAATTGGAGGCCCCAGTTATAGATGGAGAGGACATAGAATATCCTACAGGTTTGGTGGTTTCTTTTAGGAACATTTATTTGAAGGTATCCAGTTAAGAATGTTGCAGTTTGGCTGTTTGAGTACTTTGAGATGCATCGAAAGATTCTTCACTACTCGAACCTTGTCATCGCCACCAACATTCATTTGATCAAATATAAGGGCAGACCTACGAACAAGAACTTGTGGAAAGTGTGTGAATTTGACCACAAGGAAATAATTTACACAATAAAGAGTAGAGTAGACCCAGATGGTTCCTTGGATTGATTTCTAAGTATGCACATTGAATTTGTAAAGTCATGTTATTGATCACTCTTTTGGACCAACACCTTGCAATCATGATTTTTCACCATTAGTGTTTGATGTCATATGCATTACGACTGTCATTGATCCTTTTATGATTGTGATTGTAAGTAATACTGAAGTTTGTCTATATAAGAAAAGAACATTGGTTGGTGGTGCAAGTGTTCAGTGGTATGAGAAACATCAGTTTCTAGTGCATTTTCTGGTTGTCAATCTTCTCTTTCTTTCCCATCTCGTAGATTTATCGAATTCTTATATGCTACATGTTTTATGTTAATTATGTTAGTGATATATTTGATATTTATATGTAGGAGCATCGAGAGATGAGAAAATAGTGAAGGGGCACATGACCATTGTAGGACCTTCAATCAACCTCCTTATATAACATGCATGAAGGTGATTGTATGTCTCATCAGGTGTATGACTGACATTATTTAGTTATTTCTCTTTTAATGATTTTTATGTGAGTTCATCTCTAAGATTGATAGGATTTTGCAGGTTTTTGTGGACCAAATTCCTATGATACTACATGACCACAAAGAGGCTACTACCCATGTGTTTCATAGGGAGTAGGGGATGTACATGTTTTGAAGCATTTTGGAATCCAAATAACTAGGCCAGCTGAGGTAGAATGGAGAAACGAAACTGGGAAGCAACTCCTTTTGTTTCTTCTCAAGTACAATATATGTCATGATATATGCGGAAAATGGGAGGACTATTTCCCTACATGTATTGCTACAAGTATTGACAAATCGGAATATTTTCAAGATGTTCTTCCATCACTATTGTAATATTTGTAATTGACTTAGTGTATTTTTTGATATACAAAAATTATGAGAAATTAATACATGTAAATGTGTATATTCCTTAATATATGCCTCAATTAAATGTGTATATTACATTTAAAATTAGTTGTAATGCTTCATGGTTTATATTATAAGTTGTCTTCAAGGAAAAATATGTGGATTTATTAGTAAGAATGAAATAATGTCCAATATAATTGTAGAAAGGAATATTTTATCACCACTATTGATGCAGAGGTGGTGGTAACCCAAGACACAAATTGACACCGCTTCTCTCAAATATGCCAATCAAGACATCAAATTTCAATTAAATCAACCTTGAAAAATAGCATCAAATTCAACAAGGACCCTATATAGGTTGTCAACATCCAAGCAATGATAATTAAATCAACTTTGTGTGATCCCCAAGGAAGATTCATTGAATTCGTCAAAACTCACCTATTGAAATATGTTTCCCTTGTAGCAGTTGGAAACTAGTTTCTTAGACTTTTGGCCAAAATTTTCCAAAAAACATAGAAAAATAATCATGGATTCAAATACCCTTCTCAGAGATACACAACATACAGGAAAATTAGATACACCTTCTTAGGACCAAGTGCCTCAAAATTGGAATTTCAAAGTTTTAAGCCTCAAATTAGGCCATTTTTACTAAGAGACTACCTTTAGATCTCCACACAAGACCTTACAACCCAAAAACGGTCTTGAAAAGTTTCCAAACCAAATATTTTCCAAGTCTCCTAACCCCAAATGCTCAAAAAAGCCTCCAATGTAAAAACCCTCCTTGTAGCCTAAATAACTAGGGTTTTAGGGTGCCATTATTGAGTCTTCACCTTCCCAGACATTCCTACCCAATATAATTGCTCATACATCTTTCAATAGGTCAACCCATGCTTAAGGAACACTCACTTGACCATTAAAAGTTTACGGCTTATTCATTCCATAGGTCTAACCCACCAATTTCCAAGGGAAAACACACACCTCCAGCCCTTCCTTTCATTCTTCAAGCCAAGGGATCATCCTTCCATGCCTCCTACTCCTAAATTAATATTCCCTACACTCAATTACATAATACCACTGAGTTTCATTTAATGACAGTAGTTGGGATGATGGTTATGCCATTAGAATAACCCCAAACCCTTAAGGCTATTCATGAACCTGATAGGAGAAATTTGATGAATTAAGGCACTAAAAGATTAAACCAAACCCTACCAAGGCACCAAACACAAGTTATAAATTTATCTATTGTTGCTCAAGGGAATTAAATACATATAAGACCTATTCGGCCTATACACAGGTAGGGAACTCAGAAAAATCAATAAAACAATGAGAAAAAAAAGTAATTTCCAAGATTTGTTCTTTTCCCTCCACTCCAACAACCACAACTTGAGCCTCTCCAGGCTTTACATAGCAGTTATCATCCTCCTCTAACCGATCAATGCCCCTAACCTCCAAGAAACCAACTTTTCATAACACATAACCATTGCAATTACGAATTTGTTGCATTATGCAACTCACAAATTTGTAACTTTTATCACTTTTCTTACTAACTAAACTAATTAATCCATTATTTCATTGAGATACAATCTTTCATGTTGCCTTTTAGGCTTACAAACTCACTTCTTGACACATTTTTAATGCAAGGGTGCATTTTGACCATCAAACATGGAGATTTGTGACTAGGTGCCTAGGTGCGCCTGCACCACCTACCTTGTCAATCCTACTAAATTGGCAAGCTAGTGAGTTGATGCAGAGTCAAGGGATTCACAATTCAACTCAATCATCCAATCACCAATAGCACCATAATTCCACATTGCTCAAACACATCAAATCATCAAGTTATCCTTCTAAAATTCTCCCAAGTACTGACACATATTTCCTAACATCATTTAAACATGTTCAAACCAAAATCAATCAATCAAATCACTGTTTACATAGTATTTCTCATTCTAGCAATCTAGGCATCAAATTTCAATTAGGATTCCAAAACCTCAATCGAGTGTAACTTCTTATTGAGATCCTTCCATACCTGCACCAGCAACTTTTTAGCAACCCATTTTGGCCAATTTTAACATATCCAAAAATCAGATACACTTGTTTTGTAAAATATGTGTGAACCAATAGCCTACCCATTGAAAAATGCATCAAATTAGCCCAAAATTACAAAGGGACCACCAATTAATCAACTCCAAAACTATATATGACCTCAAAAATTATTTTAACATGTTTCAAAACTTAGGATTCACCAACACTTAGGGGCTTAAAGGCCCAAATAAGCACCCAAGAATAGAACCCTGGTTCCTAGGCTTTAACAATGCAAAAAGAATGAGGGTTTGATAGAAAACAACTTTTCAAACCTTCAAAAGCTTAGAAACTACTCCAAACATGTTTATATATGCCTACATATTCAATATAGACCTTAATCCATCCATATTTCAAGTTATTTCAACAAAACACTACCTTAAACCATCAATTTCATACATTATTTCACTAAAACCACACTGGAACAGCCTAGGGCTTCAAAACTCATCCAAATATTCTCCAAAATTAAAGAAACAAATGGGAAATAATTTATAACCTTAAAACAGACCTTCACACCAATTTTTATGATATTTTATTTAAGAAATCAAAAGATATTGAATTTTAATTGCTTGTTGCCCTCTTAAAATCTGAACTTAACCACCTGGAGTAAATTTGCAATATCTTGAGAAACACTTAATAAAATTTAATGAGACAAAAAAAAAATCATCTATATTTATTCCAGCATCAAATACAATGACTTTCCATCAAGAATATAACTGTAAAAGGCCGTACAACAACCTGCAACATCTTTTTACTAGTAAAACTTTGAATTTTGCACATAAAAGCAGGGCTCCATTATTGATTCTTCATTATTTACATTCCCTTGAACTCTTGCTCGAGGTTCTCCATCAATTTAAATATTTTTCAACCTTAAATAACTCCAACCAATCAACCAAAACTAACTTTTCACCTACTTGACTCTTGAACTTCCATATTTTTCCTTTTTGCCAATTTTGCATATTGACAACATTTTATGATTTTGCACATTTTGCAACTTGACCATTTTTTGGACTCAAAATTATATTGAATATGGTCTCTTATGACCTTAAAAACTCAACATATGACCTTTACCTAATATTGACTCTTCATATCCCTTTACAAGCCATTTTACATCTTTTTGCAAAATATGACAAAATTTGACAAATTAACATCAATGACCATACAACCTAACCAAACACCCTTAAAATGAATTAAATACATTAAAAATGGTCTTGGAAGACCTTATTGAATGAAACCTAAGCATTTATTTATAAATAGGCCTCATGGAGGCTTGAATGCAAAAAGATGCTCATGCACCATGAGCTCACTGGCTTGCCAAATTCGTAGGGTTGACAAGGTAGGGGTAGTGTATGCCTCATATAAATTGATGCAACCTAGGTCATCTCTAACATACCTCAATTCCACCTAAGAATCCTTTGGAGCAACCTGCTAAAACCTTGAAAACAACATTGTCCAACCTCACTTTTTCATTTAAAAACACCCCAAATGCCACCTAGGGCATCACCAAAAATTGGTATGCACACCTCTTGATGCAGAGTGGATCAACCAAAATGTGATTTGAAATTTTTTTTCTCAAATATGCCCACTAAGACATCAAAATTCACTTGACTCAATAGGGTACCTCAACTTCCCAACCATGGAGTCCATTAGACCAGACATGATCAAAGGCTTGGGAATATCTTCAACATCCCTTACTTGACTTATCAATACCCACCAATAGGACTTTTCACTTTAGCAACAACCAATGACTCTTCAAAACTACATTAGGCCTTAAATTCCTTGTAGCCCTATCAAGTAGGATAACCAACAATAAAACTAGCTGGAGGAAAGAATCAGACAATTGAAATAGGTTTCGGACCCCTTATGCAAGCCTCTTCAAACCCCCAAGACCTTAGGGTATGACATTCAACAAAACAACTACTATGGACCAATCTACAATGCCACAAGGGGACCTAATGAGGTTTTTCCAAACAAGAACCAAGGTTTGTAGGCACTCCCCAACTCCCCTAAGCCATGAACATGGTTCTTACAACATCAATACACACATCTCAACACTCTTGAATGACCCCTCTCAATAGATTCCACTCACAACTCAACAAACTCGGACTTTCTTACACAAAATTAGGCTTGTCACATGAGGATGTCAAGCCTAATGTAACTAAGAAATCACTTTAAAATCCATTCCGTTCTCCAAAAACTCTTCAAACATAAAGTACATAATGAAATCTACTGTTCCACCAAGAATTAAGCCTTGACCAAAAGGGAATGATGAGTTGTGTGCATTTTTGTGATCAAACCCTGGTTTTTGAGGGTTTTTGACCAATTCTATAAGAACAATGATAACTCCCTCTATTATTTATGAAATTGGATCAAAACACCACCAAAAGGAATCCATCTCACTCCTCTATCAAACCATGTTAGCCTTGCATCCGTATAGACAAGGTACAGGCTATACCAAGTATGGGATCAACAAATTTACATAGAAAATCAGAAGAAAAAAATAGAGAAGAGTGTGAATAATTCTTATTAGATCTTCTCTGAAATTTCAACAAAAACCTCCATTCGAGCCTCTCAAGGATTTACATAGTCCTTTACACCCTTCTCTAACTGATCCACACCATCAACTAACTAAAAACAAACTTTTAAAACAAGTAACCTTTGCATTTCAAATTTGTTGCTTTAAGCAACTTACAAATTTGCAACTTTAGACTCCTCCAACCTAATGACTACAACTAATGACCTCTAAACACACACAAATTTCTTGTAAATAGCCTTATTACATCAAAAAAACTCCATTCTTGCACACTCATATACAAATACACAAATTTTCCTTCAAAGGCTACAAAGAAAACTTCTAATGCAAGATTGAAATTTTCACATTTTTTATCACTAGACCCAAAAATCATCCTAAAACATACCTAATGGTCTTAATTGACCTTATTCAAGGAAAATCATGCTCAAAATACCCACAACAACCAATTGACCAACCTATTCACCATCAGATAATCAAATATTGAGGTTGAGGTGTAGGCAAGGGTTTATTGAAAAACCATACTCCAAAATTTCCACTAACCAACCAAAGCCTAAAACACCTTGAAAAAGGTCTGCACAAGCTTAAAAGTTCAAGATATATCTCTGCCCCTAAAGATTTCTTCAAACCCTAGCACTAAACCACCATTTACCACTAAAAAATGCACCATTTGACATCTACGACATCACCTAAAAACCCTTTATTTTCCTCCCTTGCACACAAACTTTTGTACACATGTTTTATAACCCTAACTAAGAATTTTCCATAGAGTTACATAAGCATACATTGGGTGGAAGGCCTAATATGACATTTTAATGCACTCAAAACCCTTAAAATAGGGTATACAGACCGACCCTCAATAATTGGCTTCTAAAATGCACAAAATCACTTGAAATCCAACCAAACCAAGACTAAAATGGAGTTAAGTCTTCTGCCCACCTAATTCCATTGAAAATAGAGCTCAATCGATTTGAGATATGGTCAACTGGCTCGATCCCTTAAGGGTCCAAAGTGCAAAAGTGCAGCAATCTTTGACAGAGTATTACTCGTAAACCGTGGTGCTTAAAAAATCTCTTTCTAAACCTATGAGATCATGTTGCAAACCTCTACAATAACCTCTCAATTTTTTTTTATCTTCGAGGGATTCTCCTGTAGTGTCCAATTTTCACTTGATGGAAAAAGTGTCAAATGCAAGTAGTTGAAAGTTGCAAACTGGTGCAACTTTTTTTATGTAGCTCATGTGACCAAACACACTATTCCAATGCATCCGAATAGGTATTTTTATGCTAGGCATGGTCCTCTTTCGTACCAAAACATGCGGAATCACTCTGAGCTATGTTCAACCGGATCGATCCCTTAAGAGTTCAAAGTGCAAAATGGATGCAATTCAACATGATATTACTCAAAAACTGTGATGCTTAAAAACTTCTCATCTCATCCTATGAGATCAGGTTGGGCCCTTCTAGAATAACCTCTCTCTTTTTTTTCTATCTCAGAGGCATTTTCTTATGGTGGAAAATTTTAACTTGGAGAAAAAGTTGTCAAATGCAAGTAGTTGAAAGTTGCAAAGTGGTGCAACTTATATTTTGCAACTTGTGTGACCAAATGAACTGTTCCAACATGTTAAAATAGGTATTTTTATGCTAGCATGGTCCCCTTTTGCACCCAAACATGCGGAATCACTCCGAGCTACGTTCAATCGGATTGATTTCTTAAGGGTCCAAAGTGTAAAATGGTTGAAAAGTTTAGCATGCTATTACTCAAATACCGTGAAACTTAGAAACTTCTCATCTAATCCTATGAGATCATGATGGGCCCCTATACAATAACCTCTCTCATTTTTTGCTATCTTAAAGAAATTTTTTTGTGGTGTCCATTTTTCCCTTGATGGAAAAAGTGTCAAGTGCAAGGAGTTAAAAGTTGCAAAGTGGTGCAACTTTCATTCTGTAGCTCATGTGACCAAATGAACTATTCCAACACATTTGAATAGGTATGTTTATGATATGAATGGTCCTATTTCTCACCCAAACACATGGATTCACTCCGAGCAATGCTCAACCAGATCGATTCCTTAAGGGTCCAAAGTGCAAAATGGTTGCAAACTTCAACATGCTATTACTCAGACACTGTGATGCTTACAAACTTCTCATCTGATCCTACAAGATCACATTGGCCCCTCTACCATAACCTCTCTTTTTTTTTTCTATTTCGAAGGAATTTTCTTGTGGCGGTGAATTTTCACTTGGGGAAAAAGTTGCCAAATGCAAGTAGTTGAAAGTTGCAAAGTTGTGCAACTTTCGTTCTGTAGCTCGTGTGACCAAAAAAACTAGTCCAACGTGTCTGAATAGGTATTTTTATGCTAGTAATGGTTATCTTTCACACCCAAACATGCAAAATTGCTATGAGCTACATTCAACCAAATCGATCCTTTAAGGGTCCAAAGTGAAAAATGGCTGCAAACTTCAGCATGTTATTACTCGGATACTGTGATGCTTAGAAACTTCTCATCTAATCCTATGAGATCATGTTGGGCTCCTCTAAAATAACCTCTCTTGGTTTTTTTCTATCTCAGAGGCATTTTTCGGTGGTGGTGAATTTTCACCTGGGGAAAAAGTTGTCAAATGCAAGTAGTTGAAAGTTGCAAAGTGGTGCAACTTTGGTTCTGTAGCTCGTGTGACAAAAAGAACTATTCCAGCACATCCAAATAGGTATTTTTATGCTAGGAATGGTCCTCTTTTGCACCCAAACATGCAGAATCTCTTTGAGCTATGTTTAACCAGATCGATTCCTTAAGGGTCCAAAGTGCAAAATGGCTAGAAACTTTAGTATGCTATTACTCAAATACCAAGATGCTTAGAAAATTTTCATCTAATCTTACGAGACTATTTTGGGGCCCTCTACAATAACCTCTCTCAGTTTTTTCTATCTTAGAAAAATTTTCTTGTGGTGGTGAGTTTTCTCTTGGAGAAAAATTTGTCAAATGCAAGTAGTTGAAGTTGCAAAGTGGTGCAACTTTCATTCTACAACTCGTGTGACAAAATGGATTGTTCCAATGTCTATGGGTGGGTACATTTACACTAGGCATGGTTCTCTTTTACACGCAAACATGCGAAATCTCTTCGAGCTATGCTCAATCAGATCGATCCCTTAAGGGTCCAAAGTGCAAAATGGCTGTGAACTTCAACATGCTTGTATTCAGACACTATGACGCTTAGAAACTTATCGTCTGAGCTTATTGGATCATGTTGGGCTCCTCTACAATAATATCTCTCAGTTTTTCCTATCTCAGAGGCCTTTTCCCATGGTGGCAATTTCTCGTTTGTGGAAAAAGTTGTCAATTGCAAGTAGTTGATTGTGTAAAAATGACTTTTTAGCCATTCCACCCATTGTATCCTACTATAACTTAGTGGAATGGAATAATTAGGGGTAGGAAACATATGTGCATGGTTTTTGGAGTAGGGGACGCGAGTTGAGTGGTTTGGGGTGATTCCCTAGTTGACAATTTGATGAGTTTTGGCGAAATTCAGTGGTTTAAGAGTGGAAATGGTTGAAATCCTTTGGGGCAGCAGTTTGTGGGGGACTTTTAAGCATGTGCAAGTTATTTTAAGCATTTTTGATGCATTGGAAATGTGTTATGAGTTGTGGGAATAGGATTTTCAATAAACCCACCCATTTGAGGCTTTTAGCCATAGCAATAAGGGAGTGAACTATTTGATAAAATTGTTTGGTAAACATGTACGAAAAATGTGGTAGCATAGATAAGGAAGTGAATTATTTGAAAAAATTCTTCAAAGAAATGTGGTCTCGTGGTGATGGAATGTCATGAAAATCCATAGTTGTGAGGATTTGTGACTTGAGGATTGTGATTAATAATTGGAATTGTGTTTAGTGAGATTGTAGGACCTCCCCTATTGCATCAATGTTTTAGGGTTTTATCCATAGAAGCAAGGCAATTAATTGTTTGATATAATGCTTTGATAAACATGTATGAAAAATGTGGTAGAATAGAAAAGGTAGTGAACTCTTTGAAAAAATGCCTCAAAAAAATGAGGTCTCATGGTGATGGAATGCCATGATAATCAAAAGCAATTTGATTATCATGGCATTCTATCACCATGAGACCACATTTATTTGAGGCATCTTTTGAACTAGTTCACTGCCTTGTCTATGCTATTGCTTACTATTATGCTTTTGATATATTTTTTTAAAGCATCCATAGCTTGTTGGAAATCACTTGTTTTAGGCTTTTAGCCATAGCAACAAGGCAGTGAACTGTTTGGCAAGATTCTTTGGTAGACATGTATGAAAAATGTGGTAACATAGACAAGGTAGGGAACTATTTGAAAAAATACCTCAAAGAAATTTGGTCTCATAGAATGCCATGATAAGAAAATGCAATTGGCAACTTCTCCTAGTTATTAGTTATCCAATGTGAAGAAATTGCATAACTGCTTAGGTTGACTTTATACAAACTATATTGTAATTGAATTAATGCTTTGACTTTGAAAGATGTGCAGTGTAATGTAATCAACGATATGAATATAAACTACAAAAATCCATTTTTTACAATTAATTAGTTAAAATATTTATTTTATTTGCTCTCTATATCTCCATATGCTATGGAAATACCTTTCAATTTTTTTTAATTTTTTTTAATCTCTTGTTCTACAATTTTTCTCGGTTTTTTCACAAACTATTATACTTTTGGTTTGTCAAAATTTTCCTCAAAAGATTTTTGTTGCTATGAATTGGAAGCATGAAGCATACACGTGAATACACACAATATAGGTGAATTATACATGTGAATAAGTGAAGCATACATGTGAATGAGTGATGCACAAGTAATTGAAGCATTCCAAAGGATACAAACAACCACGAATGGAGCTTATTTACACAATACACTTTAGATGGGGCTTATTGAGCATTCAATAGTAATTAATTAAGCATTAGATGTAAAAAAAATCCATGCCTACAACATTCAAGCACACAACTTACACGATATGCATGATAACATCATTCAAGAATGACAGTAGCAAAATAAGATTTTCTTTAATCAAGAAGCCGAAAGACTATACAATGATATATATTGATAAAAGTATATACAATATATCAAAAAAAACTATACAGGCTTATTACAAAAGATCCATATAGACATAAAATGTCATGTATATATTGATAGTACAAAACATATGTTCCAAAATGCCACATAGGAATACAACACACAACACTAATACATAGTCACTTCCCTCTATGGGAAGGAAATAGATCTCGTGTTGCCTTCGAAATTAAGCTAGATAGAGTGATTGTTGCTTCTCTTGTCTTTCGAACATGCTCGCTAGTCCTCCTCTTTTCACTCTAGACCTTCAACTAATACAATAAAAATTAAAGATGTTAAAACATAGAAATTGAATTATGGAATGGCATATAACAGAATATATAATCACTTACCGCATACATATAGTCATCATGCACATTTATAGCATCACCACATCCATGATCTAGAGTGATAACCACTTGTAGCAACAATCAAGATAGAAATTAAACTACATAAATTATAGTGAAATTTTTCTATAATAGACCATAAACGAGCAAATATAATGTCAAATCAACTAATCTATTCCATACCTCTCTTAATGGATAAAAACTGGCTATTGCTACAACAAATCCATGGTCCATCGTGCCACCAACATCACCAGGGTTGTCTCTTGTCAAAAAATACAAATGAAACAATATCTCAGGTATCATGTTGATATAAAGACCAAGAGGGGATAATGGAACATAAGGTGAAATAAGAGAGGGTAATGGGATGGGAATAGAAGGGTGATGTAGAGAGAGGGTTCAAAATCATTCAAAGTCACAAATTACATTCAAGAGGCATCTAACAAGATTAAAATGGCCTATTAGAGTAATCCAAATAATCCTCAAGGCTTGACAAAAATCAAGAGTCTAATTTCTCACTTTCACCCATGTAACCTAACAGTAGTGCAAACTCAATTTTTGGCCTTTAACTCCCGTGCTTTCCAAAACACTTGATAATAAAAAGGTGGATTAAGATACCCATTTAAGATTTATGCAACATATCTCTTAACCATATACAAGTCTTTTGGACCAATCCCTTGAAATTAAACCCTGAACGATATCCTAAGCCATGAATTAGGCCAGATTTACAAAGCAACATACCTTTAAACTTAACACATACCCTTGAAACCCTGGGGAAGAATTTCCTATGCCCTAAAACCTATAAAACCACAATCAACACCTAGGGTTGATACCTCCAACATAGAAAACTCCAAAACCCTCAATTTCATGCCAAGTCAAGAGGGTTTATTAAAGTCCCACTTGCACAACCTCCCAGACCATGCCATCGACTCAAAAATGTATATTCTGACCCCAATATTCTCAAAAGATGGAAAAAACTCCACACTCTCATTGATTTCCACAAACACTAGAACCAAGGCTCCATCTTCATGTGTTTTTCTTCACAAAACTCATCAAGACAGTAGGTTTATCTCCTTAGTTCCTTATCCACAACTCTAGTAATGGAACCTACAACCTACTCAGACTCCCTAGGGACCATTACACTAGTTATAGTAGGTACACTCGGTGTAAGGGCCCTTAAATCATGATTTTGGTTACAAAACCCTCAAACAGTGTGTCCTCGACCTGTCATAGGAAAACAAGGATATTTACCACAAATCACAATGGATCTCCCTCAAAATTGTTCCAAAATATTTTTAACACTTGTAACCATAAAGTAAAATTATTTACATGGAACAATCAATCTGTACGGGCTCATCCAGGCCTACAAATGACAAGAAAACTCAGAAATTTGATGAAAAATGGAGATATTCTTATTACCAATGCTTCAAACTTCAAGCCAACGTTCAAAACGAGTTTTTCATTCATTTTTAAAGGCTTCTCCTCATAAAACCAATGCCCAAATACCTTACAACTACCTTTTAAACCTCTCTTGACCATTGCATTAGGGTAAGTGCACCAATTTGTGACACAATTTAGGTGCCAAATTGAAAAAATGATCAAAAAAACCCCGAAATAAGGCCTTTGGCGCATTCCAAATTTGGCGTACGCTAAATGACTAAAAATCCATTTGGCACACACCAAATTCGGCATGCACCAAATGTTTTTTTAGACATAAAATACAAAAGTCGGGTTTGGAACCCTCATTTTGTCTTCAACCCATGGCTTGAGAAGGAAGATTTCAGGTCTGCAACTCATGCTCGCCAAATATCCTCCATTACTTGCATCCTTAGCTTGCCATTTTCCACAAGGATGTCACCAACACATCAGAGAGGTCGAAGATTTCAAAGAGGTGTGTATTTTTATTGTATTTATTTCAAATTTGATTTGGAATGCAACTTTAAATAGATTTTTGTAATAAAACTTTGTTCTAATTCTTAGGGAATGAATCTCCACCTCAAAACATTGAGAATTCACAATCACCCCCTCATCAAGAGTCTCCTATACAATAACAACCCGAAACCCTTCCATAAATTCATAAGAATCCTCAAGGAACACAAGAAAATATTCAAAATCAAATTGAAAACAATAAAAAATACATTCAACAATTAATTGCAAGATTAACCGAGCATGTCAAAACCCACCCTTATAGGAGAGGGATTGTTGAATCATTGAAGTCAATTTTAACTCATGTAGGAGAAATGAGTGAGCAAATGAATTTTTGGTCAACTAAGAGAGATGAGATGAGGCAATTTTATGCTAATGGTTTGTCATATGCAGATGTCACAAAACTAAAAATTAGCAAAGCCGAATTGTGTGCCCTATTTAAAGACCCAAACACCAATGAACCTTTGTCCCATGCATGTAGGAGGTTCCACATCCACTGGTGCCACCATGATTTAATTAGAAATAAATTTTGGGAGTGGTGGCGGATGGTATTTGACCAACCTCCATGCAATAACCATGAGGTGCCACAATTTTTTTTGAAGAAACTCTATTGCGAGTTTGTCCTCAATAAAATGCCAAACTATTTTGACATCTTAGAATTTCAGGGTAGAGGTGGGTGCTCCACACAAGATAGACCTATTGCACGATGTAATCCACAGTTGGCACCGAGAGCCTTGGGTAGACCCATGGTGGAGCATTTCATTGTTCCTTCCATTGTTAAGGATAGTGTAGAGGTGGACACAATGAAGTCGATTGGCTCACTCACCCAAACCATTTTACAGTGTGTGAGTCCTCTAGTAGAGCCTAGTGTAGAGGAGACATGTAGGCCCTGAGCTCCACCCCATCATTGTGGTGCTTGTGGTGTTGTTTGCACGTACGATTATTAGGGTGCTCGTGATGCAGCTACATAGACTACGTCAGTTGTAGAGGTGATGTATTTCATAGATGATATTCTAAATGATACATTCGTCATTGACACTCAGGTAAAATTTAGCAAGTTATTTTAATGTTGTTTATTAAAATATATTTTTAAATTTAAGAATAACTAAATTAGTAGAATTTTGATATGATGAAATTTTAGGGTCACACTGTTCATGAGGGATGCTCTATTCCTACATACCCTTATACATTCTCGACGATGATTCCACACGTATGCAACTAGTAATAGAGATATTATTATTGCATTTGAACAGTTGAATTTTATATTTGAATGTTTGTCTCATAACATGGTTCAAATTTCAAACAATTTCCCGATGTACCTTCTTCCTCCACACCTCATGATTCATATCCTCAAAAAACATACACTCAGGTAGCCTTTATTCATTAATAGGGTTGTAAATCTATGTTAGCTAGTTTTCATAATTTTGCGTATATACAAATCTAAAAAATTGATGAGAAACACAAACATTGCATTGAAGTATTTCTTGATCATGTCACATTATGTTCTCCTATATCAACATGATACTTGAGATATTGTTTCATTTGCAATTGTTGACAAGAGATAGCCCTAGTGATTTTGGTGGCATGATGGACCATGGAGTTGCTGCAACAATAGCCAGTTCTGATCCATTGAGAGAGGTATGGAATAGATTAGTCGATTTGACATTATATTTTTTCTTTTATGGTCTATTATAGAAAATTTTCATGATAATTTTATGTAGTTTAATTTCTATCTTCATGGCTGCTACAGGTGGTTGTCACTCCCGATCGTGGACAAGGTGATGTTTTAAATGTGCATGATGACTATATGTATACAGTAAGTGATTATATTTTTTTATATGCCATTCCATAATTCAATTTCCATGTTTTAACATCTTTACTTTTAATTGTATCAGTTGAAGGTCCATAGTGAAGAGAGGAGTAGTGGGCATGTTTTAAAGACAAGACAAGCAACAGTCACTCCATCCAGCCGAATTTCGAAGGCAGCACAAGATCTATTTCCTTCCCCTAGAGGGAAATGACTATGTATTAGTGTTGTTTTTTGTAGCCTATGTGGCATTTTGGAACATATGTTTTGTAGTATTGATAAATATGTGATATTTTATGTCCAAATGGCTCCTTTGTACTAAGTTTATATGGTTTTTTGGATATATTTATATAATTTTATCAATATATATCATTGTATAGCCTTTTGGATTTTTGATTAAAGAAACTCTTATTTTCCTACTACCATTCTTGAATGATGTTATCATGCATATCATGTAATTTGTATGCTTGAATGTTGTAGGCATGGATTTTGTTTACATCTACTTAATTAATTACTGTTGAATGCTCAATAAGCCCCATCTAAAGCATATTGTATAAATAAGCTCCATTTGTGGTGGCTTGTATCCTTTGGAATGCTTAAATTACTTGTGCCTCATCGATGTAGAGGCAAGGAGGGTCAAACCCAATCAGTTTAACAACCTGCCTTCAAGGGGCTCCTAACAAGATTAATACAACCTATTTTGAGCAATCTACACAACCTCAAAGCCCTATCAAACCAAACTCTTCATTCAAAACCTTACCCAAAAATCCACCCTTGTATCACTTTGATGCAGAGCCAAGGTGGAGAAGACTCACAACAATGGAAATGTCAATTCTCAATCAAGAACTCTATTCAGCCTAATAGGCATCAACCCACCCTCAAGGGTCTCAAATCCTCAACCTTGCAAATGAAAAACAAGACTCCACCAAGGCCCTAAAAATACCATAAACATTCATACAATGACAACTGAATCAATTGAGAACAATCCATAAAACAGATTCACCAAGGTTTCCAAAAATCACATTTGTGACTGGTTATTCTTGTAGTACTCAAAACTCAGTTTTAGCCAGATTTCTCCCAACCTTTCCAAAACACTAGTCAATTACAAGATGGATTGAGATACCATTTTTAGGGCTACACAACATACAAAAGAATCAGTGGTCTCTCTTTTGGACCGACATAGACTTTCAGCACACCTACTTCAATTTTGGCTTCACAATTAGCCTTTTTTTTTCCAAAGGGACCACCCTTCCAACTTTAGGTATCTATCCAAAAGCATTGGATAGTCTTAGTTCATGGTGCCAAACCTCAATTTTTTTCATTAGTTTGTGTCTACAGAGCATCTAACTCACAAAACCCAAGAAACCCTCCTAAACCTTCACAAAATCAAGGGTTTTAAAGAAACATACAATTCCAGACCTCTCTCAACACTTCCAAAGCCCCAAACACCACAAAATACTTTTGAAAAGACTCATCAGACCCTCACATAACCCTTATAGGCATTAATTCTCACAAACCTCTCTTTGGTTCCTCACTTCCATGTTGGAAAATCCTTGTTCAATCTTAGAACAGTCACAAAAACACCACATAATTATGACTCCTTATTGAAAAATGAGTTGAAACACTTATTATAACATGTTTTAAATAAATCCACTAAGATATAGTAGCAAATAGCAGGTGGATTGATTGTTACATCACAAATTTCCCCTCAAACCCTTGATTCAGTATCACTGGGATAGTCACTGTTTGTGTTGGTTCTCTCTACAAACAAAGAGTTAAGACACCAAATAAAATATATATGAATTATAAAACATATAGACACATCCTCTGAAATTATTAGACCATGAAGAACCTATATATGCCCGTACAACACTCAAAAAGATCTAGAAAACAATATTTTTCTAGAAAATTGCTCAAAACTGTGGTGTTTATTGTGTAAAATTGTTACAAAACTTCTTCCACTCTCTCATTCGAGCCTTGGTAAGGCTTTTTAAAGAATTTTCAAACAACCATCTTCTCCCCAACACCCATAACCAACCTTGGGATTAGTTGGTCCCTTAATTACATTTGTTTGTGTTAAAGTTGCTTTGTCAGCATTTTACAACTTATATGATTTCTAATTGACTTCTAAGATACAAAACACCCTTTATTTGCAGTATGCTTGATCTCTCAAAGCTTATTAGAAAAAATAAACCTAAAGAAACTAAAATTTCCCTATTGATGTATTCAAAAAAAAAAATTGATGATGTGGTGTAGGTGCTCCTGCACCAAACTCAAAACCTGGTCCAAGCCTAATTTCTCCCAACCTTTCCAAAACACTTGACCATTTAAAGGTAGATTAAGATACCCTTTTCAAGATTACACAACATATGCCAAAACCAATAGTAACTCTTTTGGCACAACATGAACTTTCAATACACTTCCCTTGCTCTAGGCTTCACAATTAGGCCTAATTTCCAAAGGAACCCCCTCACAAACTCACCTCCAAACCAAGGAAACTTGAAACAATCTTAGGGATGCTCACCAAACTCATGATTCTCCCATTTAAAGAGCCCCAAGAACTTTTTCTATTCCTCTACTCACAAACCATCCTAAACCTTCACAAAAACAAGGGTTTTAAAGAAACTCATAACTCCAGACCTCCCCCAATCCTTCCAAAGGTCCAAACACCCCACAATACCTCTTCCCTAACTTAAAAGACACTCAGAATCCCATTCCTTTCAATATTTCTCAGATTCAGTACTTGAGTTCCTTACATTCATGGTGGAAACACTCTTGAACAACATTAGAACTTCACACCCCATTGAGTTTATTCATTCTCTCAGCATCCAAAGTACTCATACACCAAAATAATCATGGTTCAGGCCAATCCACCAAGAAATAGGGTTAGAACAGTAGGTGGATTGGCTAATGTGTCATGGTGTTGCCCTCAAAACCCCTAACACAGAAAATAGAGTTGTAACCAAGTATGTTGATCCCACACACACCAACGGTGGATTTAAACCTTCAGAATAGATGAAAAGAGAGTAAACACATATGCAATCAAGTATTTAAAGCCTCAAGTCATGATAGACTTGTATGGGCATGTGCAAGGCAAAGAAAATTTAGGAAAACAAAGAAAACCAGTGATCAACGTTTTCAAGAATATTTTCTTATTAGAAACTGAACAAAATCAACCCTCAACTTTGGGTATTACAGCAATATATCTTGATACCACCTTCCAACTACCCCTTGAGCTGATCAACCATCATAGCCACCCTTTGTTAGACTTCTAAGATGGAAATTTTCCAATTTTTCTCTTAATTACCATTCATTCACAACTTTATTTTGCAAATACCACCTAACTAACCTATTAAGCCTTTTAAATACAATTGCAAGTTATTTACATAGCATATAGAAATATAGAGAGAAAATACAATAAATATTTTAACTAATGAATTGTAAAAAATGGATTTTTGTAGTTTATATTCATGTCGTTGATTACATTGCATTGCACATCTTTCAAAGTCAAAGCATTAGTTCACTTTGTATAACTAATAAGTAGATGCTGATAGATGCCTAAAATTTAATTACAATATATTTTGAACAAAGTCAACATAAGCAGTTATGCAATTTCTTCACATTGCATAACTAATAACTAGGAGCAACTCCCAATTGCATTTTCTTATCATGGCATTCTATGAGACCAAATTTCTTTGAGATATTTTCTCAAATAGTTCACTGCCTTGTCTATGTTACCACATTTTTCATACATGTCTACCAAAGAATATTCTCAAACAGTTCACTGCCTTGTTGGTATGGCTAAAATCCTAAAACAAGTGATTTTGAACAAGCTATGGATGCTTCGAAAAATATATCAAAAGCATAATAGTAAGCAATAGCATAGACAAGGCAGTGAACTATTTGAAAAAATGCATCAAAAAAATTGCTTTGAAATGATAAAGTTAGTTGTGCTTTCACTCTTCTTTAACATTGTATAACTACTCCTTTTTATAACAAGAGATAAAAACTATCTTTTTTGAAATCGAAAGGCATTTCCATAGCATAGAGATATAGAGAGCAAATAAAATAAAGAGTTTAACTAATGAAATGTATAAAATATATTTTTGTAGTTTATATTCATGCATTGCACATATTTCAAAGTCAAAGCATCACTTCACATTGCATAACGAATGACTAGATGTTGATACATGAAAAAATTTCAATTACAATATAGCTTTTTACAAAGTCAACCTAAGCAGTTATGCAATTACTTCAAATTGCATAACTAATAACTAGGAGCAGCTGCCAAATGCTTTATCTTGTCATGGCATTCCATGAGACCACATTTGTTTGAGGCATTTTTTCAAATAGTTCATTCCCTTGTCTATGCTACGACATTTTTCATATATGTCTACCAAAGCATTTTATCAAATAGTTCATTGCCTTCTTGCTATGAATAAAAGCCTAAAACAGATGCTTTCAAACAAGCTATGGATGCTTGGAAAAAATATATGAAAGAATAATAGTAAGCAATAGCATAGACAAGCCATTGAACTTTTTGAAAAAATGCCTCAAAGAAAAGTGGTCTCATGGTGATGGAATGCCATGACAAGCCATAGACAAGGCAGTGAATTGTTTGAAAATATGCCTCAAATAAATGTGGTCTCATGGTGATGGAACGCCATGATGAATGCTTGTGGTGATGGACTGTCATGGCATTCCATCACCATGAGAACACATTTCTTTGAACTACTTGAAAAAGGCATCAAAAAAATTTGCTTTGAAATGATAAATTTAGTTGTGCTTTGATGCAAAGCTAAGGTGGAGAAGACTCACAACAATGGAAATGTCAATTCTCAGTTAAAGAACTCTTCTTCATAATAATTTAGCTTAATAGGCATCAACTCACCCTCAAGGTTTTCAAACCTTTAATCTTTCAAAATAACAACAAATCTCCACCAAGGCACTACAAAGACTCTCAACATTCATACAATGGCAATTTGAAAACAATCTCCAAGTCAGGTTCATTGAAATCTCTAAGTTCTCTTGCATGCCTATCTTTCATCTCTTTAGCCATATCATTCTTCTTTGGAGGCATCTTAGCAACCTTGCCTCTTCACCTTCTTCTTCAACCTACAAAATGAAAACATATCTACTTCTTGATGCACTTATACCACTATGATGTAGAGCATCAATAACCAAACTCCTCAACACCATCATTTCTTCAAGGGATTTCAATCCCAAACAGAATCAGGAGAAGATTAAATTAAAAAAACAACTTGTTTAATAAAATTTTCATCAATTTCTCTTCAAATTCAGTTGATTTCTTTAGTTATATAAAACTCCAAGGCAACATGTCAGTTTCGCAAATCATGAAAATCATGTTCTAGACCATTATCAGCATCTAATTGATTGATCTTAACAAAAAAACCTGATCAAAGGCATTGAACCAACCAATACTTCAATATTCACCAAAACCTCCTTGATACAACTCACACTCCCCAATGCTAATAGACATACATTCTTACCTTGAAAATATTATCAGACTTACAAGAGCCTCATAATAATCATGCTTCTAATAGAAACAAACCAATAACATATTCACATAGCTCTGAGTTATCATATTTACTAATTTTCACAGTCATAACACCATTCTTCATCAAGATTGCACCCTAGTCTAAACATCAAATCAACAACCTTAGCCTTTAACATTTTCCCAAATCATTGAAATACCTTTGAAAACATTATTTAAGCAGTTACATCACAAATCAAATCACAAATACCACTGGCCTCTATTTTAACACTCATTTCATCAATTTTCTTGTAGGTTAGCAAAGCCCTAAATCGGGTGATACAACTTTACCATCTTTGCATCAACACAAGCTTGATATAGTTTTGGAGACCCATTATAGAGTATTTAGACATATCACAAAAAATATTTCCATTGGTTTTGAGAGAAACATTAAAAAACTGGTTAGATACACTACTCCCAGCCACAAATTAGGCCAAATTTGCAAGGTGACTACCAACAAATCATCTCCAAATCACTAACCAACCTTAAACGGTCTTTTTTCATACCTCCAAACTTAGAATTAAATCATTTTCAAGAGTTATTAGATCCACTAAAACATTTAAATATCAAAACCCTTGAATATAGGATTTGCAAGCAAAATAATGAGGGTTTCTTGGAATATCACCTTCCACATCTTCTACCAATGTGCCATATCTTCCAACACCTTTAAATACACTTGTAAACATCATCTATACCCTTTTCAAGCCATGTAAAACTCTATTTCTTCATTACGCATGACTGTAGCATCAAATTTTGTGTGGAAACCTTCAATTTATGTGTGTAACAACAACTTCATCTAAGCATTCTTGCATTCTCCTATACCTACAGTCATAAAAAACACTCAAAACACCCTAACATTAACCTACTCCACCAATCTACTTGGCCTACGTTGGTGGAGTAGTGATGAAATGCTTTATTAGACTCTCAAACCCACTGTAAAAAGAACTAGACCAACCCCCTTTTTGCATGCCTTACAAAGCCTTTTATAAATTTTTCCCTCTTAGCAATTGCCTTTTCTAACTTCTCATCAGTGAAACTACCCTTTTAACTCTTAATCTTCCTTTATTTATGCTCTCTCTTGCTGCATAATTACATCATGATTACTTTTTAAGAACATTGTATTATTTTCATTTTTTATATTTTCACGTCCTAGTGACTTATTTTATGACTTGATTACATTCAAATTAGCCATTACAAGGCCTTGACACATCATTTTGGCTTGAACATAAAAATTGGAAAAATTAGCCTTTTGAAGGCATTACAGGCCATAGACAAGGCAATGAATTGTTTGAAAGAATGCCTCAAATAAATGTGGTCTCATGGTGATGGAATGCAATGACAATAATCACCATGAGACTGCATTTCTTTCAGGCATTTTTTCAAACAATTCACTACCTTGTCTATGCTACCACTTTTTTCATACATGTCTACCGAAGCATTTTGTCAAACAGTTCACTGCCTTGCTGCTATGGCTAAAGTCCTAAAACAAGTGCTTTCAAACAAGCTATGGATGCTTGGAAAAAATCTATTGAAGCATAATAGTAAGCAATAGCATAGACAAGGCAATGAACTACTTGAAAAAATGCCTCAAAGAAATGTGGTCTCATGGTGATGGAATTCCATGATGAATGCCTATGGCTATGGATTATCATGGCATTCCATCACCATGAGAGGGCATTTCTTTGAGGCATTTTTTCAAACAATTCATTGCCTTGTCTATGCTATGACATTTTTCATACATGTCTACTAAAGCATTTTATCAAACAGTTCACTGCCTTACTGCTATAGCTAAAAGCCTAAAACAGGTGCTTTCGAACAAGCTATGGATGCTTGGAAAAAGTCTATCAAAGCATAATAGTAAGCAACAAGCTATGGTCTCATTGTTTTTTTTTAAATGAAAATTTGCATGATTTTATTCGTGTTTTTTTACAGGTTCTAAAAGCATTTTTTGCCATTTTTTTTGTTTTTCTCGATCAGATGAGAAGTTTCTAAGCATCACAATGTACGAGTAATAGCATGCTGAAGTTCGTAGCCATTTTGCACTTTGGACCCTTAAGGGATAGATCTGGTTGAACGTAGCTTGGAGCGATTTCACGTATTTAGGTGCGAAAGAGGACCATTCCTAGCGTAAACATACTTGTTCGGACATGTTGGAACAGTTCATTTGGTCACACGAGCTACAAAACGAAAGTTGTACCACTTTGCAACTTTCAACTACTTGCATTTGAAAACTTTTTCCTTGAGTGAAAATTCGACACCATAGGAAAAAGCCTCTGAGATAGAAAAAACCGAGAAAAGTTATTGTAGAGAGACCCAATGTGATCCCATAGGACCAGACGAGAAGTTTCTAAGTATTACGATGTCCGAGTAATAGCATGCTGAAGTTCGCGGCCATTTTGTAATTTGGACCCTTAAAGGATCGATCCGATTGAACGTAGCTCAGAGTGATTCCACGTGTTTAGGTGTGAAAAAGGACCATGCCTAGTGTAAAAATGCCTATTTAGATGCGTTGGAATAGTTGGTTTGGTCACATGAGCTATAGAACGAAAGTTGCACCACTTTGCAACTTTCAACTACTTACATTTGACAACTTTTTCCTCGAGTGAAAAATGTCCACCATAGGAAAAAACCTTCGACATAGAAAAAACCAAGCAAGGTTATTGTAGAGGGGCCCAACATGATCCCATAGGATTAGATGAGAAGTTTCTAAGCATCACAATGTCCGAGTAATAGCATGATAAAGTTTGCAGCCATTTTGCACTTTGGACCCTTAAAGGATCGATCTGGTTGAACGTAGCTCAAAGTGATTCCACATGTTTAGGTGCAAAAGAGGAGCATGCCTAGAATAAAAATACCTATTTGGACATGTTGGAATAGTTCATTTGGTCAGACGAGCTATAGAACGAAAGTTACACCACTTTGCAACTTTCAACTACTTGCATTTGACAACTTTTTCCTCGAGTGGAAATTCGCCACCATAGAAAAAGCCTCTGAGATAGAGAAAACCAAGAAAGGTTATTGTAGAGGGGCCCAACATGATCCCATAGGATCAAATGAGAATTTTCTAAGCATCACGATGTCCGAGTAATAGTATGTTAAATTTCGTAGCCATTTTGCACTTTGGACCCTTAAGGGATCGATCCGGTTAAACATAGCTTGGAGCAATTCCACATGTTTAGGTGTAAAAAAGGACCATGCCTAGCATAAAAATACCTATTCGTATGTGTTGGAATAGTTCATTTGGTCACACGAGCTGCAGAACGAAAGTTGCACCACTTTGCAACTTTCAACTAGTTGAATTTGACAACTTTTTCCTAGAGTGAAAATTCACCACCATAGGAAAAAGCCTCCAACATAGCGAAACTGAGAAAGGTTATTGTAGAGGGGCCCAACTTGATCCTATAGGATCAGATGAGATTTTTCTAAGCATCATGATGTCGGAGTAATAGCATGTTCAAGTTCGCAGCCATTTTGCACTTTGGACCCTTAAGGGATCGATCTAGTTAAACGTAGCTCGGAGCGATTCCACGTATTTGGGTGAAAAAGAGGACCATGCCTAGTGTAAAAATACCTATTTGGATGCGTTGGAATAGTTCATTTGGTCACACAAGCTGCAAAACGAAAGTTGCACTAGTTTGCAACTTTCAACTACTTGCATTTAACAACTTTTTCCTCGAGTGAAAATTCGCCACAATAGGAAAAATCCTCCGAGATAGAAAAAACCAAGCAAGGTTATTGTAGAGGGGCCCAACATGATCCCATAGGATTAGATGAGAAGTTTCTAAGCATCATGATATCTAAGTAATAGCATGCTCAAGTTTATAGCCATTTTGCACTTTGGACCCTTAAGGAATCGATCTGGTTGAATGTAGCTCAGAGCGATTCTGCGTGTTGAGGTGTGAAAGAGGACCATTCCTAGCGTAAAAATACCTATTTAGATGTGTTGGAATATTTTGTTTGGTCACATGAGCTGCAGAATGAAAGTTGCACCACTTTGCAACTTCCAACTACTTGCATTTGATAACTCTTTCCTCGAGTGAAAATTCACCACCATAGGAAAATTCCTCTGAGATAGAAAAAACTGAGAAAGGTTATTTTAGATGGGCCCAACATGATCCCATAGGATCATATGAGAAGTTTCTAAGAATCACAGTATTCGAATAATAGCATGCTGAATTTCGTAGCCATTTTGCACTTTGGACCCTTAAGGGATCGATCTAGTTGAACATAGCTCGGAGAGATTCTGAGTGTTTGGGTACAAAAGAGGACCATTCCTAGTGTAAATGTACCCACCCAAATGTGTTGGAATAGTTCGTTTGGTCACACAAACTGTAGAACAAAAGTTGCACCACTTTGCAACTTTCAACTACTTGCATTTGACATCTTTTTCCCCGAGTGAAAATTCTTCAGTACAGGAAAATGCCTCTGAGATAGAAAAAAATGAGAGAGGTTATTTTAGAGGGGCCTGAGATGATCCCATAGGATTAGATGAAAAATTTCTAAGCATTACGGTGTCTGAGTAATAGCATGCCGAATTTCGCAGCCATTTTGCACTTTGGACCCTTAAGGGATTGATCCGGTTGAACGTAGCTTAGAGCGATTCCGTGTGTTTAGGTGTGAAAAAAGGACAATGCCTAGTGTAAAAATACCCACCCAGATGCATTGGAACAGTTTTTTTGGTCACACAAGCTGCAGAATGAAAGTTGCACCACTTCGCAACTTTCAACTACTTGCATTTGACAAAATTTTTCTCGAGTGAAAATTCGCCAGCACAGGAAAATGCCTCTGTGATAGCGAAAACCGAGGGAGATTATTGTAGATGGGCCTAATGTGATCTTGTAGGATTAGATGAGAAGTTTCTTAGCATCACAGTGTCCAAGTAATAGCATGTTGAATTTCACAGCCATTTTGCACTTTGGACCCTCAAGGGATCAATCCGGTTGAACATAGCTCGAAGCGATTTTGTGTGTTTGGGTGTGAAAGAGGATCGTGCCTAGCATAAAGGCACCCACTCGGATGCATTGGAACAATTCATTTGGTCACACAAGCTACAAAATGAAAGTTGCACCACTTTGCAACTTTCAACTACTTGCATTTGACAAATTTTTTCTTGAGTGAAAATTCGCTAGCATAGGAAAATGCCTTCGTGATAGCGAAAACCGAGAGCGGTTATTGTAGATGGGCCCAATGTGATCTGGTAGGATTAGATAAGAATATTATAAGTGTCACGGTGTCTGAGTAATGGCATGCTGAATTTTGCAGCCATTTTGCACTTTCGACCCTTAAGGGATCGATCCAGTTGAATGTAGCTTGGAGCGATTCTGTGTGTTAAGGTGCGAAAAAGGACCATGCCTAGTGTAAATGTACCCACCTGGATGTGTTGGAATAGTTTGTTTGGTCACACGAACTACAGAACGAAAGTTGCACCACTTTGCAAGTTTCAACTACTTGCATTTGACAACTCTTTCCCGAGTGAAAATTCGCCACCACAGAAAAATGCCTCTGAGATAGCAAAAACTGAGCAAGGTTATTGTATAGGGCCCAACATGATCCAATAGGATCAGATGATAATTTTCTAAGCATCACGGTGTTTGAGTAATAGCATGCTGAATTTCACAGTCATTTTGCACTTTGGACCCTTAAGGGATCGATCCGGTTGAACGTAGCTCGAAGTGATTCCACATGTTTGGGTGTGAAAGAGGACCATTCCTAGCATAAACATACCCACTCGGATGTGTTAGAACAGTTCGTTTGGTCACACGAGCTGCAGAACAAAAGTTGCACCACTTTGCAACTTTCATCTACTTGCATTTGACAATTTTTTCCCTAAGTGAAAATTCACCAACATAGGAAAATGCCTCTAAGATAGCAAAACCTGAGAGAGGTTATTGTATATGGGTCCAATGTGATCTTGTAGGATTAGATGAGAAGTTTCTAAGTGTCATGGTATCTGAGTAATAGCATGTTGAATTTCACAGCCATTTTGCACTTTGGACCCTTAAAGGATCAATCCGGTTGCACATAGCTCGAAGGAATTCTACGTGTTTGGATGTGAAAGAGGACCATGTCTAGCGTAAACATACACACCTGAATGCATTGGAAAAGTCTGTTTGGTCATACGAGCTGTAGAATGAAAGTTGCACCACTTTGCAACTTTCAACTACTTGCATTTGACAACTTTTTCCCCAAGTGAAAATTCGCTAGCACAAGAAAATGCCTCTGAGATAGCAAAAAATGACAAAGGTTATTATAGATGGGCCCAACATGATCATGTAGGATTAAATGCAAAGTTTCTAAGCATCACGGTATCCGAGTAAGAGCATGCTGAATTTTGCAGCCATTTTGCAATTTGGACCCTTAAGGGATTGATCTGGTTGAATGTAGCTCAGAGCGATTCTGCGTGTTTCGGTGCAAAAGATTACCGTGCCTAGTGTAAAAGTACCCACCTGGATGCGTTGGAACAGTCTGTTTGGTCACACGAGATGCATAACGAAAGTTACACCACTTTGCAACTTTCAACTACTTGCATTTGACAACTTTTTCCTCGAGTGAAAATTCGCAGCACAAGAAAATGCCTCCAAGATAGCAAAAACCAAGAGTGGTTATTGTAGATAATCTGAACATGATCTTATAGGATTAGACGAGAATTTTTTAAGTATCATGGTATCTGAGTAATAGCATGTTGAAATTTGTAGCCATTTTGCACTTTGGACTCTTAAGGGATGAATCTGGTTGAACGTAGCTCAGAGAGATTCTGTGTGTTTGGGTGCAAAAGAGGAACATTCCTAGCGTAAACGTACCCACCTGGATGTGTTGGAATAGTCTATTTGGTCACACAAGCTATAGAACTAAAGCTGCACCACTTTGCAACTTTCAACTACTTGCATTTGACAACTTTTTTCCCGATTGAAAATTTGCCAGCATAGGAAAATGCCTCTGAGATAGTGAAAACCGAGAAAGGTTATTGTAGATGGGCCCAACATGATCATGTAGGATTAGATGAAAATTTTCTAAGCATCACAGTATCTGAGTAATAGCATGTTGAATTTCGCAGCCATTTTGCACTTTGGACCCTTAAGGGATTGATCCGATTGAATGTAGCTCAGAGCGATTCTGTGTGTTTGGGTGCGAAAGAGGACTATGCCTAGCATAAACCTACCCACCTAGATGTGTTGGAGCTATCCATTTGGTCACATGAGTTGCAGAATGAATGTTGCACCACTTTGTAACTTTCAACTACTTGCATTTGAAAACTTTTTCCCTGAGTGAAAATTTGCCAGCCAAGGAAAATGCCTTCAAGATAGTGAAAACTGAGAGAGGTTATTGTATATGGGCCCAACATAATCTTTTAGGATCAGACGAGACATTTCTAAGCATCATGGTGTCAGAGTAATAGCATGTTGAATTTTGCAGCCATTTTGGACTTTGGACCCTTAAGGGATCGATCCGGTTGAACATAGCTCGGAGCAATTCCACATGTTTAGGTGTGAAAAAGGACCATTCTTAGCATAAACGTACCCACTTGGATGCATTGGAATAATTTTTTTGGTCACACGAGCTGCAAAACTACTTGCATTTGACAACTCTTTCCCTGAGTGAACCACAGGAAAATGCCTCCAAGATAGCAATAACCGAGAGAGGTTATTGTAGAGGGGTCCAACGTGATCTCGTAGGTTCAGACAGAGATTTCATAATCACCATGGTTTATGAGTAATACCCTATCAAATACTGTTTCCCTTTTTCACTTTGCACCCTTAAGGGATTGAGTCGATTAAACCATAGTAGTTGTTTTGTTGAATGTCATACCCTAAGGTATGTTAGAGATGACCTAGGTTGCATCGATTTCTCTGAGGCATACGTTGCCTCTACCTTGTGAAACCTAAACAATATGATATTAGGGGTACTCTCGATGTTAGGAGTGATGTATAATGAACCATACCCAAGCCCTTGATATTTTTGTCATTTCTCTAGAAAAATGGGTTATCTTATTCCTTGTTGATGTAGACCAAGGCTACCATGTCATGTAAATCCCCCATGTTCTTAATGACTTGAAAACCCTTACCACATTGATCTATTGGTAGGGTTGCTTTCTCTTTCTCATATTGGTACAACAATTTGGAGATGTATTCCTCTATAACCTCTTTGTTTAGCTCTCCCCACTTGGAGAAAACCATGGTTTCAAATTTGATGATAGAAGAGGATTTTCTTTGTGTTATGGTTTTCCATATGTCCTAGGAGAAGATGGGATCTGTCTTACCTAAAAATACCCTTTAAGACCATAGTCTCTACAACCCTTGTCTTGTCTCGTATTTGGACCTTGATATTTGGAAATGATTTATGTGAGGTGGATGATGAGCCTAAAGTGGATGGATCAATATAGGATGATGAATGTGAGGCAATATCATTGTTAGGCACTTGGAGTAGTTTTTGATATTTTTCTTCGAAGTTATGATAATAATGGAAAGGCCAAGGGTGAAGGGCACACAATCAACTGAGAGGGGGGATGAATTGGTAGATCCAAACAATTACAATTGTTAGTCTATGTTCAATCCTTTAGGGTCAAAACAAACTTTTCTTTTAAAATTTGTAAGAGGTTAGTCTCTAACGTCTTGAATGAGTCAAATTCACATGCATGAGTAGGTTGTTTTGTTATGATTGAATTTAATAAAGATTGAGTTGAGATGTTAGGGTTTTGTTACCTTTTAGGTATCTTCTACTAGTTTTTCAAGCTTTCAAATGGAAGACTACAAAGAAGTTAATGTCAGTTCTCACAGGAGTGAAGTGATGGCATATGACAGTTAATTGGAAAAAGATAGCAGCAACATATCAAATCATCAAGAGATAGCATAAATTGAAGAAACCCTAGATGTTCAGATAGAGGGACCATTCAGGATTTCAAGGAAGATCACTGCTAACAGTTGGTTAGGGTATTTGAAAGTCCATCAGAAGGTTTTTTGAATGAGGTTAGATAGTCTTTAGATGAATATAATATTTTCTTTTGTGGCTTTTGGGCTAGATAATCTGGTGTTTCTTGCTAGTCTTCTGCACTTTCAAGGAATAAAACTAGAGCCAAGGATTATTAAACCGTGGTCATCATTTAGCAAGGAGGGTGCAATAGTAAATGATGTAGTTTCTATAAGTGGTAATGAATATGATGCCCTTTTTCGATATCCTTTCTTTGAGGTCGGTCACTTTATTATTATGAGGGTATTGAAAAGATCCAATTTAGGAGAGCTGGAATTGGACAAGAAACAAACAAATGTACAGTTAGTTGACAGTGTCAAGGGAAGTGAGGTATGAAGATAATCATCATTTCATCAAAGGAAAATAGATTTAAAGGAAGGTTATTCATTAAGACAAGCATCATGAATGTATGAACACAAAGGAACTATGAAGAGTCACTGTGCATGGAAATGTGCAAATGAAAAGGACAGATTAGAAATGAGTAGTGATCAGCTATTAAGTACAATGAGTGTATGATTATAAAGTGCTTGACAATCAAATTCACTCACCACAATCAATGTCCTATGACTGTCAAGTCTATGTCAGTCAGTGTCTCAAGACTCCAAGAGCTATGGTTGTGTATGCAACAATAGGTCCTTATGAATGTGGAGTCTTCAATTAACTCTTTAAAAGTAAACCATGAAGCATTACAACTAATTTTAAATGTAATATACACATTTAATTGAGGCATATATTAAGGAATATACACATTTACATTATTAATTTCTCATGATTTTAATATATCAAAAAATAAAGTAAGTCAATGACAAATATTACAATAGTGATGGAAGAACATCTTGAAAATCTTCCCATTTTTCAATACTTGTAGCAATACATGTAGGGAAATAATCCTCCCATTTCCAACACAAATCATGAAATATATTGTACTTGAGAAAAGGACAAAAGGAGTTGCTGCCTAGTTTTTTTTTCCATTCTACCTAATCTAGCCCAACTATTTGCATTCCAAAATAGTTCAAAACATGTACATCCCCTGCTCCCTACAAAACACATGGGGAGTATCATAGGAATTTGGTTTAAAAAAAACCTACAAAAGCCTCTCAATCTTAGACATAGACACATAAAAATCATTAAAAGAGAAATAACTAAATAATGTCATTTATGCAGTTGACGAGACCTACTATCACCTTCATGCATGCTAGATAAGGAGGTCGATTGAAGGTCCTAAAATGGTGATGTGCCCCTTCACTACTTTATCATCTCTCGGTGACCCGACGTATAAATTTCAAATATATCACTAAGAGGCTTAACATAAAACGTGTAGCATATAAGAATCCGATAAATCTAGGAGATGGAAAAGAAAGAGAAGATTGACAACTAGAAAATGCACCAACAACCGATTTTTTTCATACCATTAAACACTTGCACCAACAACTGATGTTGTTCTTCCCTTATATACTTTGACAAACTTCAGTATTACCTATAGTCACAATCAGAAAAGGATCAACGACAGTCGTAAATGCATATGACATCAAACAATAATGGTGAAAAAGCCTTATTGCAAGGTGTTGGTCCAAAAGAGTGATCAATAACATGGCTTTACAAATTCAATGTGCATACTTACGAATCAATCCAAGGAACCATTTGGGTCTGCTCTAGTCTTTATTTTGTTGAGTATTGCCTCGTGGTCAAAGTCACACACTTTCCAAAAGTTCTTGTTCATAGGTCTACCCTTATATTTGATCAAATGAACGTTGGTGGCGATGACAAGGTTTGAATAGTGAAGAATTTTCTGATGTGTGTCGAAGTCCTCAAACAACCAAACTGCAACATTCTTAATTGGATACCTTCAAAGCCATGTTCTAGTAACAACCACCGAACCTATAGGATATTCTATGTTTTCTTCATCTATAACTGGGACTCCAATTTATTTTTGGCCTCGATACAATGGCACAGGTAATTATTTGTACCCTCTTCATTGTCTTCATCTGCAATCACTACATAAACGTGCCCTACATTGATATGTTCATCTTGTTAGATTTATTTATTGAGCAACATAATAAAACTTGTAAGTAAGATATATCACCTGATTCTAGTAGGTTCGATACATGATCAAAGTCAATGGATGATTGCATCTCCATGATTTGTAGAGCCATCGAGAGTTGATAAGTGTCAAGTGGGGTTAGATTTCTTACAGACCATTCTTCAACCCACTCTATTAATTCACAATCATTCCATGATTGAAGTGTACATGCATAACAAAATCATGCTATCTTCCTTATATGGATAGTCCATGTACCTGCATGGGAGCTTCTAAAAGAGTGTAGCTCACTCAATCCTGTTAGTGTACAAAAATCCTCATATTTTGCAGTGTTAGTATTATCTACTAAATGAAAAATCTATGAACTAAAGAATTACCTTCACTACCTGGACCTATTGAACCATTGCATCACTAGACAATTGATCTTGCATCTGTCAACTTTACATTGTTTGTGTACTTTAACTCTTCTCATGCTAGGGCTCTTTTGATACATGCACTTGCTCCATCATGCTCCCCCTTTAGATGCCCGACCTCTGAGAAGTTCCACATATGCTGAATACCAATAATCCTATGCATCTTGCTCAATGATTAAAACATTTTGAAGTTCTTGAATTGTGATGTACAATTATCTGACCATATGATATGCTAACTAAATGATATGCCCGTACTAGCTAGATCAACATAGAACATATGAAGGAGACCTTGAACAAACTCTGTAGAATGTGTGCGATCATCACTGATATAAAAGTGATACTCCCTCAATACTTTCCTATTTTCCTCTGTACTATCATTTGCATGAACGAATGCTATATGTACAAATATAGAAACCTACATGGAGTTGTAGTATTGTGATTGGACCTCGTTCTATGGTTGTAGTGTGTAGTTCTCAGTGAAGTCGACAACTGAAATGATCTGACGAAGTAGAAATGTGTCCTTGCATAACTTGAACTGTGAGTCCAACCATTGTGCTATGTGTGTATGCGTTGCATAATCATAAACCACCCGATCACGAAAAATGCCCATAAACTGATACACTGGAATCTTATCACTTTCCAATTAACACTTCTTTGCTTTTTTCCCATCTTTTAGACTGTATGCCGCTATCTTATATTTGCCAAATTCCACAGTTTTTTCTCCAATTGTGTGTGTTCTAGCCATGTGTTGGAAAATTGGAAAATGTTGCATGCCACCACAATGATCACATGTGCCATCCAAGCATGATTTTTTTGTAAAAAATTTGACCATCCTCTCTTTTACATAAAATGGAAGACAAAAATTTCCTTGACGATTTAGGTGGAGGCATTATGTTACATTCTTGCAAAACATTTTCAGTATGCATATCTACACATATACATCGATAAACATCATAATGGTTAGAAAACTCAATATGAACCCTACAACAACAAGCAGTGCATGTGTGATTTATTTTGACATAAAAAGGCCTTAGCATTTTAAAATACCTTTGACATATTTTAATTTCAAGACACTTCTGTACAAAATCAGTAAAAAATTGGGTTTGAGTGGTATCCAAATAATGCATTAGATGTGGCTCACAGTTTTTACTACCAATTCTCCTTCTTACAACATCTCTTTGATTAGGATAGGTCCTTGTGTTATCCTTCCAATAATTTAAAATTAAAGATCTCAAGCCTTGAGCAATTCTTTTGTCTTTTCATGGCATTCTACCTGAAAAATGCCCATAACTCATTGCTATTTGGATCCTCTACTCTTTCACGCCTTCCTTTGGCTCTCATTAGAGATGATCTACTTATTTTCAAAGACTTGCTTGCCTTTGTAAGGTTCACCTTGTTCCTTGTTTGACTTCTTAACAGTGTTGTTGTCATCACACGTCATGTGGCACAACTATCCTTCATGCGTGAGGTGGAACTCACGCTCTCGTATGCACTCATCAAGTTCTTTACAATGGAATTTTCACTGGAGTCATTCAAAAATCTTAGCCCAAGAGCCTTCATGATGGGCCTAAATTTGAGTTGCCTCATCATTTCAACAAATAGTTGGCATCTTCCACCCTTAGCTTGGCAAAAAACAAACTCCATATCCTTTCTGCATATCTTTGACATGTACGTTTTGGAATCTTATTAGGCATCCATTTCAAAACATTGGAATCAATATCAATAAAAAATGTAGGTTTTCTATGCAAAAGTCTAGGAGGAGTTCTCAAATGTAAATTTGTGTAAATTTTGGGAAGGTCAACAACATCAGGGATAGATCGTGTACCTTCAATGGGAGGTGCAATTGATGAAATACCTTGAGATTGACATGTAAACAATGTTGTACCTCCAACTTGAGATGTCGTTTGTGCAGTTCCTTCAAATAGAGATGTGTTTGCTGATGTACTTTTAAAATGCAATGTTTTTGATGGTGTGTCTTCGATTGGAGATGTGATTTCTAATATACCTGGAAAAACCACATGTTGTTGTCAATGTGTCTTCAACTACAGATGTGTATTGAGCTTCACCTATGGTTGATGATGTGCTCGCAACTTCTGTATACATTCTTGTCCTTCCACAAACTTTCCTCATTCGTGCCCTTTGTTTTTCCAAATTGACATCTCTCTTAGATTGCGCTGGAATTTGTGGCTGTATGGACTACAATTCCTTTGCTTCACAAGCTACATTTTTTTATTCTCTTCTCCTTTCATTTTTAACTACACGTTCTTCTAGTGTTAGAGGCTTCGGTCCTTTCCTCGGCATGACCTTGAATGCTACATGTCCACAAACACACATAGAACAAAAGTAAGTAATGCATTTTACAAAAAAATTGATGTAGAGAGTGGTGGAAACCATTCAATACAGCAAATCAATTAGAATCACAAACCTAGGGTATAAATTGCTGCCACCTAAATGAAAACTAGAGACTCTTGTGTTTATTTTTCTCAATACCAATTTTTTGGTTGTCAACAAAGACATGAAGAATATGGATTTAAAGAAGGGTTTGTGATGCTATATCTTATCATTATTCACTATTTCTTTGGCAATGAGGTAACTTAAAAAGACAATAAGAATTCTCAACTATGTCAACTCACTTGAATTTATCTAAGCACATGTGATGAAGCTGCATATTTTATGGAAGAAAAAAATTAATGGAAACTTGCATTAACATTGATGAAAGCTATTAGGTTTTCTAAATTACATGAAAATAAAAGTTTTCCAAATTAGTTGAAAAAAAAATGAAATACAATGAATTCCACTAGCCATGCTGGAAATGGACTACTATAAGCAATGCAAATAGAATTCATAAGTAAATTTATGTGAAGTAAATGTCATGTTTTTATTTTTTTTGTTCTTCAAACTCATTAAAATTGAACTTTTTTATGCAAATCTAAAAATTGAACTTTTTTATGCAAATCCCATCTAATTTAATGTTGAATTCTAAGTCAAATTGTTATGATTAATAAAATCATTAAGGAAATTTAGTTTATATTGTCAAAAACAAACAAATATACTAAATACAAACATTTCAATTTACCAAAATGAATATATTACCTCAGATAATCTAAAATGATGTAGAAACTTCAAAATATCTTCTTTTGCGTTGTCTACCATGCAGATTGGTGGTAAAAAGGTGATGGATCAAGCATAGATTGGTACTATATGAAGTCAACTGTAGAAAAAAGGAATTTTTGACTCAGATAAAGCACTGAACCAGACAAATAGAGGAGAATGTGGGCCTGAATCACAGGGTCAACCCTTATTTTTACTGTTTCAAGGTAAAACCCATTTGGTGAGCACCAAATATGTTCCTCTGAAAAGGAGAGACACAAAATGGGAGAGAGATAGAGGGAGTGAGAGAGAGAGAGAGGGAGTGGGAGAGAGAGAAGGGGAGGGAGAGGGCATGAGAGGGAGAAACCTAAGAGAGAGAGGCTAAGAGGGAGACACCTAAGATAAGGAGACAGAGTCAAAGTGTGAAAGATGGGGTGGGAAGGAGAGACCTAAGAAAGTAGGGTGGGAGGTAAGTGAGCCCTAGTCCCTCAACCCCTATACCCTGTCAACCATCAACCCTTAACCCTAATCCCTCAACCCCTATACCCTCTTAATCCCTCAACCCTAAACACTTAACCATCAACCCTTAACCTTAAACCCTAATCTCTCAACCCCCATACCCTCTTAATCCCTCAACCCCTCAACACACAGACCTCAACCATTAAACCCTAATCCCTCAACCCTCAACCCTCAACCCTTAAACCCTAATCCCTCAACCCCTATATCCTCTTAATAACCCTCAACCCTCAACCCTTAAATCCCTAATCCCTCAACCCCTATACCCTCTTAATCCCTCAACCCTCAACCCTCAACCCTTAAATCCTAATCCATCAACCCCCATAACCCCTTCTTAATCCCTGAACCCTCAAACCCTTAACCCTTAAACCCTAATCCACACCCCATACCCTCTTAATCCCTCAACCCTCAACCCTTAAACCCTAATCCCTCAACCCCTATACCCTCTTAATCCCTCAACACTCAACCCTTAACCCTTAACCCTCTATAATATTAATCCCTCAACCATTAACCCTTACCCCTGAAGCCTTAAACCTTAATCCATTAACTCCATACCATCTTAATCCCTCAACCCTCAACCATCAACCCTTAAACCCTAATACCTCAACCCTCAACCCTTCAACCTTAATCCCTCAACCCCTATACCCTCTTAATCCCTCAAACCCTATACCCTCTTACTCCGTCAACCCTTAAACCATAATCCCTCAACCCCCATACCCTCTTAATCCCTCAACCCTTAACCCTCAACCCTTAAACCCTAATCCCTCAACCCCATACCCTCTTAATCCCTCAATCCCTCAACCCCCAACCATCAACTCTTAAACCCTAAAACCTCAACCCCCATACCCTCTTTATCCCTCAACCCTCAACCCTTAAAATGTAATCCTTCAACCCCCATACCCTCTTAATCCCTCAACCCTCAACCCCCATACCCTCTTAATCCCTCAACCCTTAACCCTTAACCCCTAATCCCTCAACCCATATACCCTCTTAATCCCTCAACCCTTAACCCTCAACCCTTCTACAATCTTAATCCCTCAACCCTTCGCCCTCAACCCTCAATGCTCAACCCTTAATTCCTAATCCGTCAACCCCTATACCCTCTTAATCCCTCAACCCTCAACCCTTGAACCCTAATCCCTCAACCCCTCTACAATCTTAATCCCTCAACCCTTAACCCTCAACCCTCAACCCTCAACCCTCAACCCCAAAAACCTTAATCCATCAACACCCATACCCTCTTAGTCCCTCAACCCTCAACCCTTAACCCTTAAACCCTAATCCCTTTAACCCCCATACCCTCTTAATCCCTCAAACCTCAACCCTTCAACCCTAATCCCTCAACCCCTATACACTCTTAATCCCTTAACCCTCAACCCTTAACCCCTAATCCCTATGCCCCTATACCCTCGTAATCCCTCAACGCTCAACCCTCAACCCTTAAACCCTAATCCCTCAACCCCCATACCCTCTTAATCCCTCAACCCTCAACCCTTAAGCCTTAAACCCTAATCCCTCAACCCCCATACCCTCTTAATCCCTCAACCCTCAACCCTTAAACCCTAATCTCTCAACCCCCATACCCTCTTAATCCCTCAACCCTTAAACCCTAATCCCTCAACCCCCATACCCTCTTAATCCCTCAACCCTTCAACCCTAGTCCCTCGACCCCCATATCATCTTAATCCCTCAACGCTCAACCCTTCAACCCTAATCCTTCGACCCCTATACCATCTTAGCCTCTCAACCCCCTCACTATTGGGGATACGGATTTGGTTTTGTTATCAAGATATACATCTAAGACATTAGTGCCTTAGTGACTTCAATTCAAAATCACAACAAAGACATAATTAACTATGCCATAAAGTGGAAGTAGGAACATATGATCCCCCATCAATCCTCTGAGAGAAGTGAATGCAAAACTTATAACAGATTCAAGAACGTGAATCAGACAACCATGAAAGAGAAAATATGAACACACAAATATACATGGGGAAAACCTTTTCAGGTAAAAAACCCCACCCTCCAAGACACTCCAGCTCACATGTATTATTCAGTAACAAAAACGGTTACAATACAAAACTAGAGCTATGATCTTAAGGCGATTACATCTTGTTCATCTGGAGAAATAATACTAGCAACACAAAACATAATCATCACACAATTACAATGTCCTTATGACATATTGTGTAGATTCCCTTCAGCTCCTCACAAATGACTGTCACAATGAGCCTCACATCCAGCCCAGCCTCTTGGCCTCATAGGTTCACATCTAACCAGATCCGAGAGTCTAAGTGTTCATGGTAAAAACCACTTGAACACTCTTAGCCTCTCTCTGTTATCGCTCATTATCTATATTGATCTGCACACTATAATATATATATTGTGTGCCAACCTGTTCAGCCTATCCATCCTTCAACGGTCATCAGGATAATTAAATTATCCACCTGTAAGAACCCATACTTAACTTATAACGTCCATCGCTCAAACAACATGCATCAAGCTACACAACATTAAATAGGTTGTTGAAAACATGTTTGTCAACCTCCATCCAATAATGCAGCCCAATCGTAATCAGGAAATAAAGCTTTGGCCAACTAGATCATAAAGATATTCCACATGTTGCCATCTCATTCGACGTCACAACTTTGATAGTCATTCAAATTGGTCCAACTCAGGCAATCAATTTTTGATCTCATGTGAGCTCTTACCTTGTTACCACCGAGCTCATTCAACCCAGCCATGGTATGGCGGTGAGCTCGCCTGAGCTCACCCAAGACTTCACCGTGCTCTGTCGCTTCTTTGTCTTCATCCAACCAAATGTAGTCAACCCACCACGTGCCATCCTATCATTCGCCTGTCAGACTGTCACCGAGTCCAACTCGGTCAAACTCTGCCCTGAGCTCATCTGAGCTCCTACCACTCTACCGCAACCTTAACCAATGCAGCTTGTGATATGGCAATAACCACCTTGCTAGGCCATTGGTTGTCATACCGTGACCACCACGGTTAGTCACTTGACTATGCGTGGTATGGCGGTAACCACCAGCCAGGCCATTGGCGGTCTTACCACGACCACTATGGTTAGTCACTTGACTGTCTACGGTATGGCGGTAACCGCCAGCCAGGCCACTGGCGGTCATACCGCGGCCACCATGGTCAGTCACTTGACTGTGTGCAGTATGGCAGTAACTACCAGCAAGGCCCCTAGTGGTCTTACCACAACCACCGTGGTCAGTCACTTGACTATCTGTAGTATGGCGGTAATCACTAGCCACGCCGCTAGTGGTCTTACTGCGACCACCGTAGTCAATCACTTGACTATCTGCGGTATGGCGGTAAACTGCCAAGCCAGACGGAAAGACCATTACCATGGCCACCATGGTGAGAAAGGAGACCACGCATAGTAATGAGGTAACTACCAAACCCTTCACCATGTTACCGCCAAAGCTAGACTTAGCCGCCACGGTAAAGGCCAGAACAAGAAGGAAAGAAGGCCAAGTCTGAAGGGAACAAGCCAGAATGTTGAGGCATAAATTCCCAACAATCTCCCACTTGTCAAAGACTCTCAGGCTTCCTCCAAACAACTGAACAAGGACCAAAACCATGCTTCCATGCTCCAATCAAGACCCCTGCAATGACATAAAAGATGTCCCCCATCTCAGGCTACATAGGAAAGGAACAAGCCAAGGCGTATATGCACCAGTCTCTGGAACACAAACATCTAATCCTCAAGGCGACAAAGGAACCAAAACACAATGTGAACACCAAAACCAATCTCTAGAACAAGAAACCAACTAGTTAGAACAACAACCATAAAACTGACTACCCTCATCCAACTGATCAAACCCACGTGATTGAAAACTAGAACCCACAGCTCATGCTGAATCATCTAACCACCCATACCTAAAAGGTGTGACCATCATTGAACTCATGCCAACACATAGCCAACCCATCAAATAGAAAAATAAGCACCATGTGCCAACCAGTCAAAGGACTACACACGTCCAAGTACTCCCACTGCAAGGGTACTATCCAGATGAATGCAAAAAATCATCATCACATGTGATCTAGGCATATCAAGTCCACCAAACCTCTGCACAAAGAAATGAATAACCATGTAGTTCCAAGGAACACCCACACAGATCTGCACCACCTACAACCACTTGCTGCAAGAAGCATTTCTCTCAACTATCTTCCATAGTTCTTCCAAACACCTCCATATCTGACTGAAGAAAGAAACACCACGGCTTCACAAACATCTAAATTCAAATGAACATACAAGAAGAACAAGAACAAATTAGAGAGAAATAACAAATCAAACCATGTAGCCACCTTCTACACACATTTCTAAATGTAAGCTATGCCAAGAATGATCTTCTTCACATCTGAAGGGGAAAACCTTAACAAAATCCAAAAAACCCATGGATGTAAGCTCCTCAAAGAAGATCAAACTCACCCATATAACCATCTCCTATCAATTTTGAGGAGAACAAGGAGATACACAATGTTGTCCACCTTCCATTATGAATCCTCCAGAGTTTTAAAACAATTCAAGACTCATAATCATGAAAAGTAAATCATAACTCACATCTGAAAGATATAATGGACAAATACCTTCCAATTAAACCTTACTCTCCATGTATCCATGAGCACCAACATACTGTCAACTCATGCTGACTACAAATTGCATCACTACAATAAACATGAAGTCCTCCAGCATATGACTAGTGTACTGAAAACAAAGAGAAACCCTAGACCACTATCAAAGCTCCAAACCTAGGAAAGGAACTTATCATGACACCATGAACTACACATCCCCCTTAGGAGATACCATACTTTAAGTGAAATTTCCATGGTCTTTAAGAGCAAATAAACATGTCAAAACTCTAATGCACAAGCAAGAGTATAAATGACATAAAGAAAACAAAACTCTAAACTAGAATCACGTGTCAAGCACCACCAGCATCTCAGCCAAAAACTACCAAGATCCTTCATGGCTTCAAGATGCTACACACCTTCAAATAGTGAACATGCAGATGCAGAACAACATAGCAACTATAACACCAAAGAAGGACACCAATCATTGCAAAAGCTCCCACTGTAGCATGACACCGAGATTTCCAAGCACCATGACTAACCACACCATCACTGTCAAAAGCTTACACTAGCCAGTGTATCTAGCTCTCCATGACATCGTGATTCACATGCTTCAGGTCCCCATCACTGACTACTCAGGTACTCAAATGCCATTCCTCCTCTTATCTCAAAATAGCCACATCAATGCATAAGAGACCACAGACAAGGTCAGCTAACAGATATGCACCACACAATTACAACCTCATGGATATTGACAGTCCACTTTTAAGTTGTCTCACAACAAACATGTAGGTATGGACAACCCACAACATTGCACAACTCGTGGATGCAGGCAAATGAAAAACCTGCAAATCTATCATCACACTGGAAACTGCAAAACTGAGATCATCAAAGAAGACAAGCATGACTCAAACACCAGATCAACAACATATCCGATTTTCCAGTCACATCCACAACCCAAGCACCATAGTCTAGGAAACCAGAAAACACACCACAACAATGCTGAAAGAGAAACTCATACCAGCACTCCCATGTAGAGAAGATAACTCTCCTCCAAATAAGTTGAAGTGTAGCTATCTCATCCAGTCACACTCCAAAAGCCAGGATCTGGAAAATAGCAAACAACAGCTCCACACAACACAAGTTTTATCTTGATCATGTAAAACCTGCAAAACCACAATGTTTATAAAACACCCACGCATCTCCATATTCACTAATCATCTTGATGACTCAGGAGTCTGCACACAACCATCATAGTTAACCAGAACAATGAAAAGAAACATGAATATGTGTCATAGACTTTCTAGGAAAATCTACCCAAAACCTTCAGAGCTAAAGAGATGAATCTGAAACCATGGAAGTGTAAGACATAGGCACATAGGAACAATAGGTCCATTTAAGACCAGTTCCAATGCCACAGTCATGCACAAGAAAATAAGAGAGCCATGCTATCTAGAAGTTGCAGACCACCAAGGTCACTTCATAGTCTCCATGCAATTAGAGCACCAGAGAAACTGCCTTCAGTGCTAAGTCAAAAAACATTTAACACAAGCACAACTCTCCATAGCTGATCAACAACATAAGAAAGTACATACCACTAGGGAGCCTCTCACATAGAAACCTAGTATGAACACCACACTTTTCTGCAACACAACCATAAGCACATCTAATGCCCTTTGCATTAGGAACTTTGCTGCAAGCCAGGAGCCTCAGACCATGTTTCCACAACATGAACAACTCCAGTCATCTCCAGCATCTTTCAAATTATGTGTTGAAACAAAAAAGCACACGCTTCCACCCATTGAAGGATCAATCACTAACCAATTTCTCCAGACTTCCTCAAGCTTGCCAGGCTAATAAATCATCATAGGAGAAATACCCAAAACTTCAGCAACCAGGAGAAGGCTCTGATACCACTTCTTGGTATCACCAAGCCTCGACCTCCTTCAACCTGCTCTAATACCACTTGTTGGTATCATGAGCAACAAGCTACTAGCTCTAATACAATTTGTTGGGGATAAGGATTCAGTTTTGTCATCAAGATATGCATCTAAGACAACAGTGCCTTAGTGATTTCAATTCAAAATCACAAAAAAGACACAAACAACTATGCCATAAAGCAGAAGCAAACATAGATGATCCCCCATCAATCCTTTGAGAGAAGTGAATGAAAAACTTATAATAGACTCAACACAAGCACATATTCAAGAACATGAATTAGACAACCATGAAAGACAAAACATAAACACACAGATATACATGGGGAAAACCTTTTCAGGTAAAAAACCCCACCCTCCAAGACACTCAGCTCACATGTATTATTCAGTAACAGAAATGGTTACAATACAAAACCAGAGCTATGCTCTTCAGGAGATTACATCTTGTTCATCTGGAGAAAGAATATTGGCAACACAAAATAGAATCATCACACTGTTACAATCTTCTTATGACATACTGTGTAGATTCCCTTAAGCTCCTCAAAATTGACTATCACAGCCAGCCTCTTGGCTTCACAAGTTCACATCTAACTAGATCTGAGATTCTAAGTGTTCATGGTAAAAACTACTCGAACACTCTCAGCCTCTCTCTGTTATCGCTCATCATCTATATAAATTTGCACAACAAAATATATATATATTGTGTGCCAATCTATTCAACTTGTCCAGCCTTCAACGGTCATCGGGATAATTAAATTATCCACCTGCAAGCACTCATACTTCACTAATAACGTGCATCGCTCAAACAACATGCATTGAGCTACACAAAATTAAACAGGTTGTTGAAAACATGTCTGTGAACCTCCATCCAATAATGCAACCCAATCATAATCAGGAAATAAATCTTAGTCCAACAAGATCATAAAGATCTTACACGTGTTTCCATCTCATTCGACGTTGCACCTCTGACAGTCAGTCAAATCATTCCAACTTGGTCAACAGAGTTCCGAGCTCATTTGAGCTCTTACCATGTTACCGCTGAGCTCATTCAACCTAGCTATAGTATGGTGGTGACCTCACCTGAGCTCACCCAAGACTTCACCTTGCTCTGTCACTTCTTTGTCTTCGGCCAACTAGATGCAGTCAACCAGCCACGTGCCATCCTGTCATTCGCCTATCGCACTATCATCGAGTCCAACTTAGTCAAACTCTGCCTTGAGCTCATCCAAGCTCCTACCGCTCTATCACTACCTTAACCAACATGCCTCGTGGTGTGGCAGTAACCGCCTTGCCAGACCATTGGCGATCATATCGTGGCCATTGCGGTTAGTCATTTGATTGTTCGTGGTATGGCAGTAACTGCCAGCCAGGCCGATGGTGGTCTAACCGCAGCCATGACAGTCAGTCACTTGATCGTTCGTGGTATGGCGGTCATACCACAACCACCACGGTCAATAACTTGACTGTCTGCGGTATGGTGGTAACCGCCAGCCAGGCTGCTGGTGGTCTTACTATGGCCACCACGATTAGTCACTTGACTATCTGCAGTATGGTGGTAACTGCCAATTAGGCCACTAGAGGTCTTACTGCAGCCACCGCGGTTAGTCACTTGACTATCCGCGATATGGCAATAAACTACAAAGCCAGAAGGAAAGACCGTTATCGTGGCCACCACAGTGAGGAAGGAGACCACCTGCGGTAACGAGGTCACTGCCAAAGCCAGACTTAGCCACCACGGTAAAGGCTAGAACAAAAAGGATAAAAAGGCCAAGTTTGAAGGGAACAAGCTAGAACATTGAGGCATAAATTCCCAACACATACCCTCAACCCCCATACCCTCAACCCCCATACCCTCTTAGTCCCTCAACCCTCAACCCTCAACCCTTAAACCCTAATCCCTCAACCCCCATACCTTCTTAATCCCTCAACCTTTAAACCCTAATCCCTCAACCCTTAAACCCTAATCAATCAACCCCTCTATAATATTAATCCCTCTACCCTTAACCCCTACCCCTCAAACCTT
>CM021104.1:590914241-591007450 GCA_007115665.2 Sequoiadendron giganteum | reverse complement strand
AGGGAGAGGGTATAGGAGGGGGAGACTTGACAAATAGAGAAAGGAAGATGGGGTAGGACAAAGATACTTGAGAGCTAGAAAGAGGGAGATAGGGTTGGAAGGATGGATATTATAGAGAGGGAGAGAGAAAAAGTGGGAGAGAGATAGAGGGAGTGAGAGAGAGAGAGGGAGGGAGAGAAACAAAGTGGGAGAGAGAGAGGGAGTGGGAGAGAGAGAGAGGGAGAGACATAGAGATAGAGAGAGAGTGAGAGAGAGGGAGGGAGAGGGGGTGGGAGGGAGAAACCTAAGAGAGAGAGAGAGGGAGAGATGTTGGGAGGGAGACACCAGAGGGAGAAGGAGAGGGAGAAAAAGTGGGAGATAGGGGATGGGAAGGAGATACCTAAGAGAGTAGGAGAGAGAGGGAGTGAGAGATAGAGGGATGAGAGAGATACAAGGAGTGAGAGAGAGAGAGAGACTTGAGAGATGGAGAGGGAGTGGGAGGGAGAGGGAGTACTTGGGATAGAGGGATTCGAGAGAGATGGAGGGGGTGGGGGGAGATACATGAGATAGAGGTTGAGAGATAGAGTGGGAGGGGGTGGGAGGGAGTTATTTGAGAGAGAGGGAGAGAGATAGAGGGAGTGAGAGAGAGAGAGGATGTGGGAGAGAGATAGAGGGAGTGAGTGAGAGAGACAAAGAGAGGCTTGAAAGAGGGAGAGGGGATAGAAGGGAGAGACTTGAGAGACAAAGAGGGAGGGAGAGTGGGTGGGAGGGAGAGACTTGAGAGAGAGAGAGAGGGAGACAGAGTGGGAGAGAGATAGAGGGCATGAGAGAGAGAGGGAGAGGTGGTGGGAGGGAGATACTTGAAAGAGATGGAGAGGTAGACAAAGACAGATAGAGAGAGTGAGATAGGGATGGAGTGGAAGAGAGATAGAGCGAGTGACTGTGAGAGGGAGACGAGGTAGGAGGGGCAGACTTGAAAAAGAGAGAGAGGGAGAGGGGGTAGGATAGAGATACTTGAGAGAGAGAGAAAGGGAGAGGGGGTGGGAGGAAGAGACCTAAGAGAGAGGGAGAGATAGAGTGGGAGAGAGTGAGAGAGATGGGGGATGGAGATACCCAAGAGAGAGTGAGAGAGAGAGGGAGAGAGATAGAGTGAGTGAGAGAGAGGGAATGGGAGAGAGATAGAGGGAGGGAGTGAGTGACATACCTAAGAGAGGGAGAGACTTGAGAGAGATACAAAGAGAGAAAGATAACAACCTAAGAGAGCGAGATGGAGGTGAGAGAGATAAAAATACCAAAGAGGGCGAGAAAGAGGGAGAGTGGGATAGGGGGTTGGAGTGAGATATATTTATTTAGGTACCTATGTGGGAGGGAAAGAGACCTGATAGAGGGGATTGGACTGAGAGAGTAGTCTAGGCCATGTGGGAGGGAGTGAGACTTGAGAGATAGAGGCTTTAGAGGGATAAAGAGTTATCCAATTACGGTAATGTGTTAGAGAAGGTATAAAAGGTAAAACCTCAACTGTCCATCTATGATTATAAACTGTGCACTCTAAGCATTATCAAAGTTATTCACCAAAGAGGGGAAATTCTAGTTATGTGCAAAGCAGGCCATTTGGTGCTCGCCAAATGACTCATCACATTTGGCACATGCCAAATTTGGCACACACCAAATGTGATGAGTTATTTGGGGAGTGCCAAATTTGGCGCTCGCCAAATGGCTTGCTTTGGACGTGTTATTTAATAGGATTTGCCAAATTTTCTCATATTTTCCTCCGTGCTCCCCATCTCATTAGCACGTCTTTCAATGCAAGTTTATAAAAAAACTGTGATAACATTAACCTCTCTCTTAGCTATCTAAATATTTTATTTTTTTTCCATTTTGATTTAGTTAAGTTTTTGATCCATGGATTCTATTGTAAATGCCTTCGTTTTTGGTGAAAAACCAACATGTGCTAGGTTGAGGATAGATTTTTACACGTTCATCAGAACATGTAACAAATTACATTTTTTCAAACTAGACTCCATTCTACACATGATGAAAAAAATAGTAATTAATTTTTGATTAATTTGCAAAAAATTTGGGGAGGAGCACGCTCAAATTTAAAAATTTCAGGATGTTTTCCCCTTTTGAAAATTCATAAAATATTATATATTCATTAAAAAAATTATCCGAAAGAAGAAGGATAAACTACATGGTGCTAGCTAATTTCTCACTGTTGGGATTTTCAAATTCTAAAAAAAAGTTAATCAAAAAGGGGGGAGCCCTCAGGCGCTATTCTATTTTTTTGATAAAAACAGGACCTGTTTTTCCCCCCCCTTTTGAGACTCTTAATCTTCATTAATTTCAAAACAAATTAGTAGCTTAGAAACTAGACTCGGAGCACTTCAACTTTTGTTCTTTCTGCATCTTGAAATTTTGAGCGTACCTATCTTCATTTCCTTGTGCAACTCAGATTTTGTTGATTTCAAAAAAAGAGTGGCATCTTTAGAGCCAAAATTGTGTCACAGATTGGTGCACTTACCAGTTACAAATTTGTTGCATTTATGCAACTCACAAATTTGGAACTTTCAAGTTTTGACTGTTTATTGTTTCCTAGACCCTCTTAAACACCTAAACTATTAAAAATAGTCTAATGAGACCTTATTCAACTAAGAAATCATGAATTACTCAAGAAAATATCATCCTATCTACCTTGACACCCCTTTTCAACTTTGAAAATTCCTTCCACATGATTTTCAAACCTTACAAGATGAATACAAAAGCCCCTCAATGTTGATGAATTACGATAGAATGGTCACATTGGACCTTATTAAAATTCAAGGACCTAACTCAAACATCCTAACACACCTTGCCTATCAGACACTTAATGAAGAAACATAGAAAAGAGTGGTGCCTCTGCACCAAAGGGATTAATGCAACATAGGATGGACTAGTATAGATTGATGGGATGGGATAGAATGAGATAAAAAATATAGGGTGGACAATTAGAGGTCAATGGGATGTGATTATTAGGGAATAATGCAACATAGGGTGAATTAGGAGGTGTCTAGGGTTTGACTATAGTACACGAAGTGCGAACTTGACCTGTGTGTAGCAATAAAAGAAGAAGAGTTATCTTGGATGAAATGTGGATAAATATGGTATAACATAGGATGATATAAAGGAAGATAAGGTGGAACAAAGAGGATCAAAGAACATCTAGGTTGATATAATAATGGGTACAATAAGATGGGAGTAGAAGGACATAATGCAAACAAGAATGAGAGATTTCCCATGAAATCCATCTATTTTACTTAAACTATGAAGAAATGAAGAACAAAACTTAAACAAATGAGAGTTAATCCTAATTAAGCAAATACAATAGTGATCCCATGGGGGAATTGGTGCCAATTGAATGTTGAAATTGGCCCTTTCCCAACTCCTAAGCTGCAAATGTGAGTGATTTAGAAATGGTCAAATCTCCCAAAGAGATTTGAGCATAACTTTGTTACTAATTTTGAAGATGATGAATTATTGAGTGGTAATGGGAAAACTTAGCTCTCAATGCGAAGAGAGTAACTTTGCATGTAATTGTGGATGAGAAATGAGGAGAGAAGCCTCCACTTTATAGATTTCAATTTGGAAGAATGAAAGAGATTTGAGCAATGTGGGACTAACCTTCAATCCAATGGCTGAATGCCACATGTCATGATGTGAATGGTTGATGGTTGTGCATATTTTGGCCAAAGTGCAAATAAATGCATTTAGTTTGAATTTCAATTTGTGAAATGACTTGTTGAAGATGGAAGGGAAATTTAGTTAATGTCACTTGGCTCAAGGCCAAGGACATGTAAGAGGCCTTAAATGCCTTGTTGGAAGGACCAAGTCCACTTGGCCTTTTTGAATTCAAATGAGAGAATATTCCCTTTTGATGCCATGTGAGGGAAAATAGAGAATTAAATAAATCAAAGTAATTTATTTATTGTGCAAGTTGCATTCTCGAGAGGATTTTAGTGAGAGGGATTAACTTAATCAAGCTTTTGATTAATTTAATGAAGAATTAGATGATTTGACAATTTCAACTCAAATAGATGAATTAATTTGAATAAGAATTGACAGGAAATGATTTATTAAATAAATGATTTGATTTATTTAACTAAGAAGGAATATGTTAGATTCAATTAAATAAGGTTTAATTTATTTAATTTAATAAGAGGACTTTAGGGATTTTAATCAAATAAAATGATTTATTTAATTAAAAAGAAATGTAAGATTTATTAAATTAAATTGATTAATTTAATCACTCGAGGAAGAAATACTTAATTAGATGAATAATGATCCATTAAATTAAGAGATAAAATATGATGAAATGTTGAGAGTATGATTCAGGAAGAAATGTTGTTAGTAATCGAGATCAAGTGTGCCAAAACAAAATTGTACATTTTCCATGTCTACATTTTTCCCCTCTTTGAACCAATCTACTTGTTGCATTGATTCAAAGAATAAACTGTTGTGATCAAAGTTCAAAAAATTTCAATTTTTTAGATGCCCCACTATTGTCCCAGGGGAAGGATTACACTGGTATACTTCCCCCTCGAGAGATCGAGCATAAATGTACGATTTTACTATCGATATTGCGATAAAATGCGAGAGGAGTGGTTCTATTGATCAGAGGATGAAAGATAGTTTTTTGATGTAGACAAATCTGATGATGTATAGACAGTCATCGGCCATGGGTAGCCTCGTGTATATTTTGATACAACACACTGATTTTAGATAGAAATATTAGTAAAGGTAGAAGAATAAGAAGAATAAGATGGATGGAAGGAAAATACAAACAAGTTCACATTATTATCAATGATGATGATGTATTGCTTATCAGGAGTTGGGATTTTCAAAGGGCCAATTACTTTATGTTTGATAACACACATAGGTACAATGCATCAAGGTATAAAGGACCAGGATGGTGTTGTACCTAGTGTGATGGACTTTGACTCGTCAATCAGATAGGGGTATTCTTGTTCACACTTAGCATACGAAAACCTTGCTAGGACGGACCTAACAAAGCAAGCATTGATAAAGATATTTTACAAGAATATCCAACAAGCACAGCAAATAAAAAAGATAATAATTGTTGCCCCATTCTTTTCTCTCTAAACCTTTTTTGTTTAGGCATCATCGAGAGGTCCTTGGAATGAGTACAAAATAAGATAAGTCATAAAGACCAAGATAAAGTAAACAAACAGGCTGATGTTCTTCATACCGCTAGCCAAGGCTAAACTACTATGGGATACCTGATGCTTATGTCCATCGTGGGAAGGATTCATCCTAGGACATGTAGTGATCAGGGTTTTGATGGGACTGATTTGGATGATAAACTATATATATTTCGAGTTCACCAATTTGTTGACTTATTGATCTAGACTTTCAAGACTTTGACGATTAGAGTGTTTACTTTTGCACCTGCTAGACTTGCTTCTGACTGACTTACCAAAGGGTGAAGGTGATGATTGATTTTATTATGAGTGATAAAAGTCACGGGTGAAAGCGAGATGAAATGGATGCACCATTTTGGATTTTTCAGATATTTTGAGGTTGTTTTTGGTATTTTGAGATGTTTTACAAATGTTTTTAGTATTTTCAATATTTAAGACAAAGAGACTGACTAAAAGACCTATGTTAGGGGTCTTGAGAGCTGGTCCATAGATTAGCCTTGCCTACGTTATACACGTAGAGACCATGTAGTTTGACTGACGACAAAATTGACGATGATAAGATGGGCAAGCAGATTGCCATTTTATTGTGACGGACACCTAAAGGACTAACCTAAATGTGAAATAAATGGGAAAATGGATTGCCAATGCGACGAACGCCTAAAATCCTAAAATGTAAACTAAATGGGAAAATGGATTGCTAATGCGATGGACGCCTAAAGGACTAACCTAAAATGTGAAATAAATGGGCAAACAGATTGCCAATGCGATGGACACCTAAAATCCTAAAATGTAAACTAGATGGGCAAACAGATTGCCAATGCAACATACACCTAAGGACTGACCTAAGATGTCTCAGGGGATGATCAAAGATCAACCTTTCCTACATTCAAGCTCAGAGATGACGTAGTTCAGACAAGGTGAAAGACTAACAAGACTCAATGAATTTATTTTTTTGAAGATTTTTTGATATTTTGACATGTTTTTGAGATTTTTAATGATTTTTTGAATGTTTTTGAAATTTTTACATGATTTTGACAATTTGGATATGGATATGTGATGATATCAGTGGTTTGTTTTGGGATTTTGTTGAAAACCAAGCTAAGGTTGATTGATCAGTTTGATGGATTGATAGTTTTACTAAGTGTGTTAAGTCAAACAAAAGTGATAATGCACTTGTAAATTCCAGGAAGTTGTGTTATCCCAGAGTAAACTTGTACAAAAGTGGATGGTTTGAATAACTGTGTGAATTCAAATAATATGATAATGCACTTGTAAATTCCAGGAATTTGTGTTATCCTAAAGTAAACTCATGCATAAGATGATAGTTTGACTATGTGTGTTAAGTCAAACAAGGTGATAATTGATTAGATTCGATTGATCAAGATTGATGAAGCTTGATTTGGAACAAAATAGCTTTGATGATTTTGATGTGACGCTGAAGTACACATTAGATGCAACTGGTATGGATTGCTTGGATTGATGTTCGATGAAATATATAGCTTGATAAGGAACATCGTCTTGCTGTCAAAATATGCCATGGGTGAGGGATTTGGATTTTTGGCTCACAAATGATTCACCAATTCGATTTCATGTTTGCCAATGTTCGGATTACCAGATAAGTTAGAGGATATAGATCAAGATTTATTCCTGAATGAAGATATAAATATCTGCCCCCAGTGTCTAGCAATGTTTGAACAGCCATGGGTGGACGCCTGGATAGATGGATGGATGGTAGGATATGGTAAGCATGCAAAGGATTCCAAGGATTATCTTGAGATAAGATAATTTGTTCAAACAAAGGACGCTCATTTGGATAGTGGTTCCTAGCTTGGATAATGTTGGGTAGGATAGGATCAATGAAAATGACCCATGTCAAGATGTCTACCATAAGCAAGTATAAAGTGTGCACCAAACCTTCATCAAGATCAAGATAAGGTAGATGGATGGAGATATATGAAAATGGATAGGATAAATGGTTCATGGATGAACAAATGATATGGCTGGAATGTTGGATTTATTATGGATGTGATAAGATGCTTTCTCCTAAACTGACGTATATAGATGCTCGATTCTACACATGATGCCTGTTTGCCAAGTTTTCATCATGGTACTTGCTCAAAGTGCCACCGAAGTGGTTTTCACTAGAGGACGATTTTTTTCTTTACTGTTTTCAATCCTTTTTATGATTTTTTTGGATTTTTGTATTTTTTGATGTTTTTGTATTTTCTCAAAGATTTTAAGCTCATGCTGAGCCACCTGGTGGTGCTGATTTTGATGCTTCTATCATAATGTTCCATTGATACCCTTCTTGAAGAAGCTGCCTAGCCAAGATATGTGCACTTGAATGCAACTTTTGAGATCCCTGATTTGTTTTGTTGATACGGGAGTTAACTCTATCTTTGTATGCACATCGTGATAGAGTGCCTTTTGAATCCTTATGATGAAGGGTCATTGCCAACACATGGTCAATGTGAGGATTAGATATCATGCATGGAGGCGTGGATGGTGGAGTGTGTTTAGGAATAAAAGATGGATTGGTTGATAGTTTGGAACCTTTGATTCTCCAAACTTGGGAACATGATCAATGATGGGTGGATATGGAAGTGTGTGTGGAATTAGGACCAACTACTTGATACACTTTGTACATTGCTTGAGAAGCCTTCTTTTTACTTTGTGGACATCTTTGATGGATAATTTTCCATTTTTAATTTTTCCCCATAGTTTCTTTGACTGATGGAGTTTGATAGGGATCATCTTTCTTTGTATTTTTTGGTATCCATATGTATTTGATTTGTCTGACATGGTTCGCTGCTTCTTTTTCTTTGATAACGTTCTTCATGCTTCGATTCAAGTCTTTCTTTTGACGTTGGTTCCAATTTGTGGATGGGTTGATGGGTAGATGAAGATTCATGACGTGGCTGGTTGTAGTATTGGCATTGGTTTCATCATAAGGATCCTTCATGCTCCCTATGTTGATGTTTGCTCAAGATGAAGTTGCCCCCAGTTTTATACAAGTGTCACTGATATGTTTATATCCCTTAATTGTTGAATAACCAAGGCCTTGATGCTTACGATTGTCCCTAATCTACACTGGTTCTAGGATACCCTGTTCATGCAAACCTAATCCTCTGCCTTGATAATCCATTTGTTGAAACTTTTTATTTTCAATAGGATATGATCTACCTTGGAGACAAGGTGATACTCCTTCTCTGCTCTGTGATGGATCTTCAAAAGTTCCAGCTTCCTTATTGATGAGGTAACTTTCCCTAAGAAAGGTAAGTGATCCGACTTTTAAGTGATAGGATCCTCCATATGTGGGATGAATTTCTGATTGATATCTTTAGCTTGATCTTGTGAGATATCATATTGTAGTGCTTCTTCAAGAAGAGTTGATGCTTCACTGTCCACACAAAATTATTCCTCATGACTCACTTCACAAGATGTTTCTATTTCATGACTTATGTAGAAGCCTTCTTCATGACCCACTTTTGATATGTCTCTACATTTCTCTATATCTTGACCATGTGTATAAATTTTAAGAGTAAGAGACTCTTGTTCCTTGGTAATGATGTCAAGAGTATGAGACTCTTATTTTGAATGAAGATCATCTAAGGGTCCATTCAAAGAAAGCATCTCATGGGTAGATGAATGAGTATGTGCTATGCAGATATGATCATCTTGTATAGATAGGAGAGTTTCCATTATATCATTGTAGTAGCTTGGAGATACAAATTCTTGATCTCGAATGATTTCAGAATTGCTTTCAACATGCTTTGGATCAAGTTCTTAACATGGGTCAATTTCAAAGGATGGATTGCTTTCTTGGATATCTTCCTTAGGAAGTTTCTCAAATGTCATGTGAGGTCAAAGGATGTCCATATGTCTTGGAAAGGAACATTGCTAGACCTTGGTGATAGATGTTGATCATGCTTTGAAATACATTCTTGAGATATGTCCTCTAACTCATTAGGTGATGTAGAGACTTTGTCAACATGATCATTTGTGGATGGATCTTGGTTTATGTCAATAGGATCAAATAAAATCAACACTCTTTGAAATAGATCTTTGTAGGAGGGGTATTGATCATAACTAAAAAATGGCTCTTGATGTACGTCTATTTGATCATCAGATGAGGTGGAAAAATCTTCAAGGTGTTCATCGATGGATAGATCTTGATTATTGTTTTCAACAATTGTGGTGGGAATTTATTGCAATCTCTGTTGTGGGAGTAAGGCCTGTGTTTTCTGTTGAGCCAACAATGATTGTTGTTGGTCATGGTGTTTCTATTCCAATAAATCTTGTTGTTGGTCTTGTTGTTGTTGTTCCAAAAAAGCTAGATGTTGGTCTAGTTGTTGTTGCACAAACAAAGCAATCTTGTAGGACTTGTTGGTATGCTCGTAGATGAATTGCTTTTAACTGTGCATGAGTTTGAGCCTATTCTTGTTGGGTTTCTTGTGTTGCTTGCACAACTTGTGCGGCTTGTTGGGCTTGTGTAGCTTGTTGGTTTTGGAGTGCCTTTTGGCGGGCAGCTTATTGAGCGGCTTGCAACATGATGGAGAATGAATTTTTCATGTTGTTTTTTGGTGGCGGTGGTGGTGGATTGGGAATGGTGTTGATTGTTGGGGTTGCTTGAATGGTTGCCATCTGTTGTTGCGATATCGATGGAAAAATGGGAGGATTTGATATCATGCTTTGGTTTATGATTGGAGTGTTGCTTGGATTTGATTGATTGATGATTGGTAAAGGGGGAAGGCTCATGCCTTGATTATTTGGTTGATATATTTGTATGTTTTGACTTTGATTTAAATCTACCAAAGGGAAAGGTGTTCCAAAATTTAGATTGGGAAACCTCACATTTGTTGTACCATTGAGGTTTGTAGGAGATAATCATCCCATGTATGGATTGTACAAATGCAAGTTTTGAAAATCAATTGGCATTGTGAGATTTGGATAGTTTGGTTGAATTGGATTACTCATGATGTATGAATCAAGTTTATATTCCATTTTCCTCTTTTTTTTGACCTTGTTGACCTCTGAGGGGTTTAGGACCAATGATGAGATGAAGGATGAAAGGGGTGAATGATATGGGTGTTTGAACGTTTAGGAACTTTGGATCAATGCTAGACCTTTAGAACTTGGTTTGATTCGATTTTGATAGATGATAGTTTGACTAAGTGTTTTAAGTCAAACAAAGATGATTATGCACTTGTAAACTCTAGGAAGTTGTGTTATCCTAGAGAAAACGTGTACACAAGTTGATAATTTGGCTAGGTGTGTTAAGCCAAACAAGATGATTTTGAGTAATGCACTCGTAAACTCTAGGAAGTTGTGTCATCCTAAAGAAAAATCGTACACAAGATGATAGTTTGACTAAGTGTGTTAAGTCAAACAAGGTGATTTTGAACCTTTAAACCTTAGGAAGTTGTGTTATCCTAGAAGTAAATTTGCTCAAGAGGATTTATGATCTGACTAAGTGTGTTAAGTCAAAGAAGGTGATGTTGATTTTCCAAAAGTCTAGCATAAATAGTTTTCAAATTTCCCAATATTTGTTGGCGAGGTGATGTTTGATTGACGTTTGAGATGGGAGAAGTGTTTGACTTGATCCTAGATGACCCTAAGAGGACCCTTTTACTAGACCAAGATATTGAAGAACATGCTTTTCCCTAAAAGTGGTTCAAACCAAATGACTCAAAAAAGGACCAAGCACATGTGTGGTTCAATTGTCTTTTTATCTTGCTTAGGTTCAGTTCGTTTTACCACAAACACTTTCTTGATTATGCTTTTCAAACTTAATGTCCAATGTCCTAATTTTCTTTCATCCCACAAAGTGCATTATGTGGAAATCAAGGCAAATGTTTCCTAGTGTTTAACCTTGGTGAAAATAAATGATGATAAAATCCAAGCACTTAGAAACCTCTAAGGATATGACCCCTAGGGAAAACAAGAGTAGTTGAATTTGTCAAGGATATTTGTTTCCTCCAAGGGGTTTAAAATTTGGAGCTCTTTGTGAATGTTTGTTTTTTAATTGTTTTGAGAACCAAGCAATGTATTTGTCATTTCCAAGCACATGTACAACCCTAGGATGAAGAAAAAATATTTTGTTGGGTTCCCACTTGGACGAATCCAACTGCGTATATTCTGTGTGAATGACTAGATGCTTGACCACACTAGCTCCCCTCCACAACACACACTTCTTGGGTTAGCCAAGCATCAATACCCATGAATCTCCCATGACATACTTTTCATCTCTACAACAAAACCACATGTATAACGTGGGGCGGCTTCAAAGGACATGACCTTTTGCACCAACAAAATAGATAAGGATTTGGCTTTTTCTAAACAAAGGGTTTTAATTCAGGCATTCCATTCGTGGGGGACTATCCAGTATAGCGAGAGACCACTGTTGCCCTTCTCCTTGGAATAATCCTCATGATTCTTGACCTTTCCTCAAGAATCCACACTTGTATATTGGTTGGAAGTCACTTGGCTTTAGCGTGTTCCCGGTTGGGTCATTCCCTTGGGTGATTACTTTTTCCCATAGGGCAGGCCCGCTAAGATAAATAATAGCAAGCTAGCATATCCTGTTGTTCAATCAACCTTTGTTGAAAAACAAAGGGAGAACCTTCGCAATATGTCATGATCACACTCACATGTTTTGTTCAATTTTAATTCCAAAAAATGAAATGTAGAGGCAATCTTTTATGCAACTTAGTGTCACCAAAAAGACTTTTGATTCTCAAGATCATCGTGAAGCGTGAGAGAACCGCATATGCCTTTCTAAATGACACTACTTTGCAAAAAAAATTACAACGCACCAAAAGATTCTCAAGTTCTTTTGAAGCACCAAAGGAAATGTCAGATTGCTTTGTTCAATTGTTATCCTTTAAACAAAATCTAGTATGTTGTTCTAAAGTTCTTTTTAATCCATTTGTTGCAAAATTTAAAAGAAAATTTGTTTGTTCCTTTTAAAACCCAAAGAAAATTTAGTGTTTCCTAAAGCATAAAGTAAAAAAATCATTAGGAAGGGATTATAAGCTCTCCCAAAAGTGTTTAAAAACACTTGATACAATGAGATTTCAATAATTTTTAGATTTTTTCATTTTTGGTAATTTTTCATACATGACTTTGAGAGTCTTATTTTTTCCCAAAAAAATTCTAAAGCTAAGGTAGGATGAATTGCCAACTAACATTTGAAATTGGAAACATGGGTTTTGAGTTATTGACAAAAATAACTTTCAAAAAACTAAGAAAAAACACTAAAATGTCATTTTAAAGGGCAAGATGAAATTTTCAAGCCCCAAAAATGTGCCAAAATCGCCACCAATGTATCCTTGACATGGTGGCAATCCATATGCCACCTAATAAAGAAACCACCTGTAAAATTTCAGCCAAAACCCACATCCAAGTCAAAAGTTATGACCTCAGGAAGTTCCTACATAAAAAAAGAAGTTAAAAAACTAGAAATTTGTAGGTGCGGCGTAGTTTGGAACAAAAGAAATGCTATATAGCACCGCGCATTTAACTGTGAGTGATGCTCTACAAGAACAAAGACCATAAATGCGGTGCAATATGGTCAAGCGGCGCAGTTTGTGAAGCGGCCAGGTTTGAAATTTTAAAGTTTTACTGGCTGGAAAGCAAAAGCGACATGATTTGGGAAAACGTGGTGCAATATGGTGCTGCACTGCTAAAAGCAGTGCAGTATGGAGCTGCGGAGATGAAAATGATGCGTTTAGAGATTTCAAAATTTTACTGGTGGGAAAGCAGAAGTGACACTATTAAGAAATTTGTGTCGTTTGGTATAGTACTGCACCTCTAAAAGCGGTGCAATATGGAGCCGCGGCTCTGGAAGCAGCACAATATAGCACCACGAAACTGTTAAGCGGCATAGTTTCCTATGACCTACAAAAAAAAAAGGAAAAAAACATGAAATTTTAAGAAAAACGTGATTAGAACTCGAGATTTGCCCTCCTTCTAGCGCTAAAATGTGAACCCCTAAACCTTCAAATGCACAAGAGAAACAAACATGTAAAATTGTTAGTTCAATATGCAAACAAGCATGAGATATTCCCCATGAAATCCATCTATTTAACCTAAACTAGGAAGAAATGAAGAACAAAACTTAAACAAATGAGAGTTAATCCTAATTAAGCAAATACAATAGTGATCCCATGGGGGAATTGGTGCCAATTGAATGTTGAAATTGGCCCTTTCCCAACTCCTAAGTTGCAAATATGAGTGATTTAAAAATGGTCAAATCTTCCAAAGAGATTTGAGCATAACCTTGTTACTAATTTTGAAGATGGTGAATGCTTGAGTGGTAATGGGCAAAATTAGCTCTCAATGTGAAGAGAGTAACTTTGCGTGTAATTATAGATGAGAAATGAGGAGAGAAGCCTCCACTTTATAGATGTCAATTTGGAAGAATGAAAGAGATTTGAGCAATGTGGGACTAACCTTCAATCCAATGGTTGAATGCCACATGTCATGATGTGAATGGTTGATGGTTGTGCATATTTTGGCCAAAGTGCCAATAAATGCATTTAGTTTGAATTTGAATTTGTGAAATGACTTGTTGAAGAGGGAAGGGAAATGAAGTTAATGTCACTTGGCTCAAGGCCAAGGACATGTAAGAGGCCTTAAATGCTTTGTTGGAAGGACCAACTCCACTTGGCCTTTTTGAATTCAAATGAGGGAATATTCCCTTTTGATGCCATGTGAGGGAAAATAGAGAATTAAATAAATCAAAGTAATTGATTTATTGTACAAGTTGTATTGTCTACAGGATTTTAGTGAGAGGGATTAACTTAATCAAGGTTTTGATTAATTTAACGAAGAATTAGATGATTTGACAATTTTGACTCAAATAGATGAATTAATTTGAATCAAAATTGATAGGAAATGATTTATTAAATAAATGATTTGATTTATTTAACTAAGAAGGAATATGTTAGATTCAATTAAATAAGGTTTAATTTATTTAATTTAATAAGAGGACTTTAGGGATTTTAATCAAATAAAATGATTTATTTAATTAAATAGAAATGTAAGGTTAATTAAATTAAATTGATTAATTTAATCACTGGAGGAAGAAGACTTAATTAGTTGAATTATGATCCATTAAATTAAGAGACAAAATATGATGAAATGTTGAGAGTATGATTCAGGAAGAAATGTTGTTAGTAATCGAGATCAAGTGTGTCAAAACAAAATTTTACATTTACCATGTCTACAAGTGCAAACAACACCACAAGCGCCACAATGGTGGGGTGGATCTTGAGGCCTACATGTCTCCTCCACACCAGGCTCTACTAGAGGACTCGCACACTATAAAATGGTCTAGGTGAGTGATTCAATCAACTTTATCTTGTCCACCTCTACACTATCCTTAATAATCGAAGGAACAATGGCATGCTCCACCATGCGTCTACCCAAGGCTCTCGATGCCAACTATGGATTACGTCATCCAATAGATCTATAATGTGTGGAGCCCTCACCTCTACCCTAAAAGTCTAATATGTCAAAATAGTTTGGCATTTATTGATGACAAACTCGCAATACAGTTTCCTCAAAAAGTATTGTGGCACCTCATGGTTATTACATGGAGGTTGGTCAAATACCATCCACCACCACTCCCAAAATTTGTTTTTAATTAACTCATGGTGGCACCAATGGATGGGGAACCTATTGCATGCATGAGACAAAGTTTCATTGGTTTTCGGATCTATAAATAGGGCACACAAGTCAGCTTTGCTAATTTTTAGATTTTTGACATCTTCATATGACAAACCACTAGCATAAAATTGTTTCATCTCATGCCTTTTATTTGACAAAAAATCCATTTGCTCGCTCATTTCTCCTACATGAGTTACAATTGACTTCAATGATTCAACAATCTCTCTCCTATAAGGGTGGCTTTCGGCATGCTCGGTTAATCTTGCAATTAATTGTTGAATGTCTCTTTTATTGTTTACAATTTGATTTTGAATACTTCCTTGTGTTCTTTGAGGATGCCTATGAATTCATGGAGGGGTTTTAGGTTGTTCTTGTATAGGAAGCTCTTCATGAGGGGGTGATTGTGAATTCTCAATGTTTCGAGGTGGAGATTCATTCCCTGAGAATTAGAAAAAAGTTTTATTATAAAAACCTATTTAAATTTGCATTCTAAATCAAATTCAAAATAAATAGAATAAAAATACATACCTCTTTGCAATCTTTGACCTCTCCGACATGTTAGCAGTATCCTCGTGGAAAATGGAAAGCTAAGGATGCAAACAATGGAAGAGATTTAGCAAGCACGAGTTGAAGAACTGAAATCCTCTTGCTCAAGCCGTGGGTTGAAGATAAAGTGAGGGTATGAAACCCGATTTCTGATTTTTATGTCTACTAGGCCATTTGGTAAGCACAAAATTTGGTGCACGCCAAATTTGGTGTGCACTAAATGGCTTATTTCAAGTTTTTTTTTTATGTTTTTCAATTTGACATCTAAATTGTGTCACAAATTGGTGCACTTACCCATTAACATCATTTTAATATTACATCCATACATCATAGATTCATTAGTGCATACTCATAAGACCATCATCATATAAACATCACAAAACATATAGAATAAAAATTAAATGCATATATCATAGGAATTCATCATAAAATAAAATAGAACACATATAGATTATGAATCCACCACATATCATATAAAGCTCAATAATCATAATGTTAGGTATACAATGAAGTCTGAATACATGTCAATAAATACAATAACAACATGGCAGTAGGTAAGAAATGGAGTTTACATCATCAAATACATCAAGTAAGATCATGGAGCTATGAGGTGCTCCCCCAAGGACTAGCTAGTTTGGCAAGACCTCCTGCACCTAAAGTACCAGCATCGTGTGTACCTATACTTGGGTCTGGGCTTGGATCTCTACATGGAGGTTGTACCACACCCATACTGGTGGTCTGAGAATAACTACATGTTGATCTAGATGTCACATAACTAGCTATCAACTTATCTACTAAAACAACCTCATAATAACGATCACGATAATACTCCGCCTCTCGAGCAACTCGTGTAACCTCTACCATCATTTCACCCATAGTTGTCCCCTCAGTCACTTTCTACAACTTGTCAGATAGAGCCACTGCCTGCTCACCCGCTTCTCTGGCCACATCTCTCTTAGTTGTCAATGTGGACACCTATGCCTGTGCCTAGGTTAATAACGCCTGCACCTATGCTAGTTGCCCCTAAAGAGTCTACACCTGTACCTACAAAGAATTAATCTATGTTTTTTGCTGCTATGAGGGTAGCCAAATCTGTACACGCTACTAAACCACAACCACCAAAGATCTCCTCTGACAAGGCACCATGAGATCACTAACAACAAGAGCTACTATACCTCCACATTTTCCACCACCTCTACCACCACCCCTTCCATCACTAGCCCCATCTCCATCATCATTGTCACTACTCTCCATCTCCTCCTCCACCATCTCCTCATCCAATAATGGAATTACCTCATCTAGGCTGGATATCTGTGGGAATGGATGTAGAAAAAGGTACTATGCATACTCCTCAAAAATCCTTGGCTCAACTACCTCTCGATGATAATCCCAGATGATTGGATGCAACCCCTGATACTCCTCAACTGCTACATCATAGGAAAGGGTGGGCCCCCACTCTAAAAAATCCATCTTTCATTATGCATAATGTGTGACACCCTATGGAATTCCCTATAATCAACCATACTGTTGCATCACCCTCCTCAGTAAGAATCTCTCAATAATAAATTAGGTCCTCCTGATCATGTAAATCAACCGGCATAAATACGACATCTTTGTATCATCCTCTACCCATGCCTCACAATCAATGTAAGGATGCCATACAACTGCCTTGAGATCATCCAACATACACCTCCAATACTCCAATTTTCCCAACCTATGTTGGACAACCAGACATGTATAACCGTGAACATAGGGTCTCTCGACTGGCTGCTATCTATCTGCAATAGGGCATGTGATGCAAATACGCTCCCATTCCCAGACCTATAAAAATTTCACTCCTGTCGAAAAAGTGTGCCCTCTAAGGTACACAACCAAGTGTAAGTCACGGTATAAGTGGGCTAACATATACATACCCTAGGAATATCTAGTGCCATGTATGATCATTTTCTCCAAAATCTAACCCCATCCAACTGAAAGTTCCTTTGACCTACGGTTAGGACATAAGAAACCTCCAATGAAACTTGCAAGCATGGATGGAAGTGTAGCATAGGCATCCACCATCTCCCTCCAAGGAATCTCATAACCACAAATCCTATCATCCTAAAATACCTTATGTAAGGCATCAGTACCTCCCTGCTCAGTATGATCATTCAAAACCAACTCTCCAACAACAAGTATCCTCAATATATGATACACATCCTCCAGAGTCACTATCATCTCACTGGTAGGACGGTGAAAGGTTTTATTCTCACTATGCCACCTCTCGACAAGGGTTGTCAAGAGTCCCTGATTAATCCTAATCTGGGGCATATATAATAAGGAAGATAATCCACAACCTGAAATCACACCTATCTCAGGCTGTGTCAGCTGAGGTATCAAATCAAATTTCCTTGGAGACCGCTCATGAATATGAAGATTCACCAAAGGATCCTATAATCACAAAGATTCATAAATCAGTTAACTTTTCAAATCAATCGAAATCAGTCAACCTATCGATCTAATATCCTCTAGTAAGAATTCGATAATTTCTCAAGAGCATCAATCTATCAATCAACCTTGCCTATCATGAGGTTAATCAATCAAAATATCAATATACCTCACCTATCATGAGGTTAATTAATCGATTTATCATTCAACCTCACCTATCATGAGGTTGATCAATCAACTTATCACTCAACCTCTCCTATCATGACGTTACTCAATCAAATCATAATTGATCCTCGCCTATCATGAGGTCTTTTATCATCAAAAAATCATTCAATCTCACCTATCATGAGATCAATAATCATCTAAATCCATCAAGATCAACAATTAAAATCAAATCAAAGGTGGGCAAGATCGACAAACATCAAAATCAAGGAGTTAACTAACAATTTAATCATTCTGACTTGTATGCACTAAAACAGACTATCAATGTGCAAGATATCTCAATGTGCCATTTAAGTCGATCATTGCATGAAAACAAGACTTCAATTTGCAAAATCAGTGAATGCACCATTTTTGTCCATCATTATGCTAAAACAGGTAATCAATGCATAAAATCAGTAAATGTGCTATTCCAACCTATCATTGCGCTAATCTAATCTACCAAAGCACTATTTCAACCTATGTGCTAAAATCTTATTCAGATGCGCTAAATGCCTACTCCTATGTGGGAAATCAACAAATGCGCTATAACAGCTATCTAATGCGCTACATCGGAATTTCAAATTGCTAAAACAAGGAAAACCAAAAAAAAATGTAAAAATGGAGGGGAAATCGAATTTCATGAATTACGAGGAGATTATCGAGGTACGTACCAGAAGTCCATAGGCTTCCAAGCGGCTATGTCATCGCACGCACTTAAATCAATGAGTGTGGTAAGAAATCACCATCTTTCTCTAATCACACAATTTGCTCAATCACTATCAAATTCAAAATCAAAATGCACAAATGAACTTCTAAATCAACTTTTTAACCTTGTAAAAGTTAATTAAGTTGGATTTTTATGGCATTGATTTATTTTATTTACCTAGAGGTATTAATTCATTATTTCATCAATGGGGCATCTTCAACAACATTTTTCAAGAGATTAATCACTTCATTATCAAAATCATCATCAACTCATCATAAACTCATAAAAAATTGCAAATATTTAAAAAATCATAAAAATTCAAAAAATCATTGATTCATCTCCCAAGGGGGCATACATCCGTTATCATTTAAAAATCAGCACCTGGGGCATGTTAGAAATTTTTACTCAACACTAGGAGAAAAATTGTTTTTTTAAAGCAATATGTAAACACACCACTTCAAAGAGGGACAAAATGTATACACCTAAAAATTGTCTGGATAAATCTGATTAATTAAATATAATTATTTGATTAAGTAACCGTTAAATTCATCTATCAATAAATAAATAGAAATATTTATTTATGTAATTCACATTCCATCTTCTTCTATTAAATAAACAAATTCAATAGCTTTTTTTATTTAAATATTGAATTCATCTATCTTAATTAAATAAACTAAAATCAAATAGTTTCTTTAAATTATTATCTCCCTTTTATTAAATAAAAAAATTTCAAATGTTTTATTTAATAATATATCTTCCCTCCAAAATTGAATAAATAAAAAATATTCAATTGAGCACATGTCTACAAATTTTCTCTCAACAAAGTTGAAAGCTTCAAGTTGTATTCAATTGTGCTTTTCCAATTAAGCACATGTCTACAACTTTTCTCTCAATAAAGTTGAAAGCTTTAACTTGCATTCAATTTCACTTTACCTTTCTAACCAATTTTGAAACAAACTTTTATAGTTGGAAATAGTTGGCTTCATGGATCCATTATTTCTTCCTAATCATTTACCACAATGTCTTGCTCGGGGAATGCATTTCCACTTCTTCCTCACCAAATTCTTCATCTTCTACCATTGTTTGCTGCCACATCAGGAATTATCTTTGAAAATCTATAAAAGTAACCTCTTTCTACAGGAAATGGATCCCACTTGCATGCAATTTTACTCTCCAGGAATCATACTAGAGTAGTTAGCATACATCATTTAGTAATTATCAAATAGAAGCATTTTAGCAATCATATTAGATTATAATCATTTCATAGCATATCATATTAGTTGCATCTTAGTTTATTATATCAAAATCACAATATCATAGCTCCCATTATCATTAATTTTATCACAACATTTCACTTAGATCATTATTCTCATTCTCTAAGTTGTCATTTTAACAATCATAGTGCACACAATCTGAGAGCCACTTTGATTTAATAAATCCTTGGAGTTAGAGAGCACTGGAACAATTTTACAGATTTTTTTATGTTTCAATTAGATTAAGTATGTTGTTTGAATTCTCTAATAATGTTTCATTAAGGTGTGTTTTTATTTATTTCACTTACACATACTTCCCACACATAATATCTATTGAGATTGTTGCAAGAGTGTGAGCGGTTAATAATTTGATTAGTTACATTATGTTGTCATTAGTAAACTATTGGTTTCAACATCTAGTGTTGCTAAATGAAAGCCTCTATCTATGATTTTGGAAGTGTTGAAGATGATGAGGATGTCTTTGGTTCTTTTGATAAAATTTGATAAAAGGAGGAAACAATGTGTTGTAGTGATGTTCTACGTGACAGAGTTGTGTTTCTGTTTTGCTTCGCATTTATTCTAGATTAAATATTTTTTTGTGAAATTTGGATATGTTGGTGAGAGGTTTTTCAGAGGTATTATATTCAAGAGTTGGTTTGTTGGATCATTGTACATAAGGATTTGTGTTCACCAGTGTGTGAATTTGTATTATAAAGGTGTTTAGCAGAAATTTTCCTACTCCACATTTCTCTACAGTTGTGTTTCAGGTCTTATGATTATGAAGGTTTTTTAGTGGTATTGGTAGTTTATCTCAGTCAATGGGTTTTGAGGTTTTATTCTTTGAAAGATTGCTTCTTTATTAACAGTGTATGGTAGAGTAGTCTAAGTGTAATGGGTGTGTACATTTTTCAGGTGGAAGTTGTTGCAAATATGTTTGTTAGATTTTAGGGTTTTTGAGGAATAATCTAGATTATGTACAAGCGTGGTGTTTATTTTTCAAGTCATCCTTGTGTAAAAATAAGAGTACTCAAAGTTTAATGGTGTTTGCACAGGTAAAGAATGACCTTTTGTTTACATTATATTTGATGGATAATTATTATTTGTGGTAGCATGTCGTTCGGTGGTGTTTTATTATTTGTAGTAGCATATGGTTGAGTGGTGTTTTATTATTTGTGGTAGAATTTGGTTGATTGGTGTTGTTGATTTGGGTCCCAATTGTTTTTTGACGTGGTCGACATTCTATTCTATCTACCATAGAAGTGTTTTGGCATTGACTTAATTTGAGTTTGTATGGTTGAGGTGCATAGCTGACCTTGGAGAAGGTTTCAAGGTTGAAGATGATATAAGTATGAGTTGAGTTGTTGAGAGATGTGAATATAGATGTGTGAGATGCATATCATTAAAAGCGCAATGTGTTAGGTTATAAAATTGAGTAGTGCAATGTGATCTTTCATGTGCTAGTTTACTGGATGTAGTGAGTAGAGGATGACTACAATTCTTCAATCAGGCTACGAAGGTGTTGATGCCATTGTGGTTGATTCTTTGTTGCATTGAGATTCTTTTCTATTCTGATAGTGAACCTTTTAGAAGTAAGCCTTCTTTGGGTAGTGATCCCTATTGTATTCAATATTGATATTAATTATATTGTCAGCTAATCCTCACCATAGATTTTCCCTTCTTTGGTTTTCCACATAAATCTAGTGTTCTGTTGTGTATGGTCTTAAGTAGTTTTAATTTTTTTATTTTCTCTTCATGCTAATTCATCATAATAGATTTAAGTGTTTAATGAATGAATGTGGATCTGAATGTTAATGAGGGTTTTGAAGCTTTAAGGTACAACTAATTCAGGCCCCCCTCTCAGTTGTCTTGTGCATTCAACAATTCGTATCAGAGAAAGGTTCCTTGGAGAAAAAATTAACCACTTAAGGTACATCTAGGATGGTGAAAAAGAAGGCGATCCCTATATTTGATGGAGCAAACTATACATTCTAGAAAATAAGGATGGAAGGCTTTCTAGAGAATCTGGGATATGATGTCTAGAAATTAGTTAAGGATGGATATACTATACAAAAAAAATATTTCAACACTATAGTTGAACTCAAGGCCTATGAAAGCAATAGAAAATAAAAATATGTTCTCTTGCGTAGTCTTACAAATTATGAATAATCGAAAGTTATGTATCTAAAAATTAGTAAAGAAATTTTGAAAAAGTTGGAAAGTATTAATGAAGGAGATGATATGGTCAAACAAGCTAAGATGCAGAATTTAAAGAATACATTTGAGAACTTATGAATGTGTGAAGATGAAAATATTACAAGCTATATGCAGAGGGTGGATGAGGTTTTCAACTCCATCAAAGGTCTTGGAGGTAAACTCAAACAATGAAAAGTGGTAAAGAAAATTCTTAGAACCCTTCTTAAATCTTACAGTCATAAAGTTGTTGCTATTGAGGATTCTCAAAATCTAGATCACTACTCTAAAGATCAATTGTATGGCTCTTAAATAAATACATTTGAAATGAGGGAATTTAGTATAGGTAATGGTGCATAAGTTGAGAATGCTTTTAAGGCTACAAAAATAGAGAAGGTTGAAGAACCAGATCAAGAAGATCTTGATGATGTGGAGGCTAACTTTGTCAGAAGAATGAGAAGAGGTACTAGTAAATATAGAGGTAAGTCACCTTTCAAATGTTTTAGTTATGGAAAGATGGGTCATTATGCTTCAAGATGTCCAAATAGAGTTGTGAATGATAAAAACAAGGAGAACAAAGCTAAGATGATTAGGAAAATATATTATGTTAGAGAAGATGCAAGTATTTATAATGATTAATCTAATTATGGAGATGATAATGATGAATGCTTGCTCATGGATTTAAAAGATTAATATGTTTTTGCTAAGTTTGAAAGATGTGTGAAGGAATGCCCTCTAGAGAGAAATGATAAGATTGGAGGTACTTTGGTTTATTATTTTCATGCTAGATAGGATAAGAACTATTGGATCATTGATAGTGATTTCTCTCACCATATGACCAAAGATAAGTGTAAGTTTATTAAACTTGAAAATTATGATGGAGAACTTGTTAGATTTGTTGATGATTCAGATGATAAGATATTTGGAATAATTTTAATAAGTTTTGATGGCATGCATAATATTGAAGATATTTACTATTTTAAAGGTTTAAGGTATAACCTCTTGAGTGTTGGAAAAATCTGTAGTGAAGGATACAATGTGGTGCAGGAGCACCTATTTGATTTCTTGCCTCCATGAGGCCATTTGTAAATAGTTGCTCTATTTTATGTAGTGGGTCTTATAATAAGGTTTATAAAACCATTTTATAGGTGTTTGAGTCTTAGGAAGTAATATTTGAAGTCATTTTTCAAATAATGTTTAAAGTTGTTCCATATTGTAAAAATTGTAAAAGTTGCTCAAGAAAGTTGTCAAGCAACTTGTCAAAAGTGTCATTAAGGTGTTTTGTCATTATGTGAATATTGAGAGTATTTGTAGGGCCTTGGTGAAGATTTGTTGCTATTTTGCAAGATTAAAGGGTTGAAAAACCTTGAGGGTGAGTTGATGTCTAACAAAATGATTGCATAATGAAGAGAAGTTCTTTGGTGTAGAGTTGAATTTTTCATTGTTGTGAGTGATATTCACCTTTGCTTTGCATCACAATGTTATGTTTTAGGATGATGGATGTGAGATTAAGAAAGGGTCCAAAACTATGACTAATGTTGGAAGGACATATTGAAATGTTTATCAACTCAAGGGTTTTGATGGTCATTGCTTCATAACCTAGATTAATGAAAGTTTGTTGTGGCACAAGAGGACATGTCACATTAATTTTAATAATTGGGTAAGAATCAATTAAATTCAAGTAGTGAGAGATCTACCAAAGATTACAAAGCCTATCAATATTTTCTACAAGGAATATCATACTAGAAAGAAAACAAGAAGAAGTTTCAAAGGAAAAGAACATTGTTCTTCTAGATTGTTGGAGTTGCTTCATATAGATCTTTATGGTCCTACAAGAAAAAGAAGTCTTCAAGGTGACAAGTATCTCATGCTATTTATTGATGATTATTCTAGAATGACATGGGTTACTTTTTATATTCAAGGGTGATCCCACAATACTAGTTTACAATTTTTGGGGAAACTGGACATAGAATTGATTTTTTAAAACTAAATCTCCACTTTCGGGCTCTTATAGAGGCTAAACCATGAGGAATTTGAAGATGATGCAAACTAGTTATTTGTGAAGTTTTCTCTATAGATTCTAAATATATATTTTTTAATGTTTTTGGAATCAGATTGCACTTTTTTTTCATCTCCTTTGAAAACTAGTTTTTATCAGTAAACAACATTTTTAAGGATTGATGCTCACCATATACAACATAACTTTTTTTGTATGAAGGATAATATTCTAATTTTGTTGAATTTAGATTTGTAACTATGATATATAACCAGTTCATTTGGTTTCATAATGTTTTATTACATATTTTTTCCTTAATCAAGTTTCAAAGTCAAACCAATTATAATTCAAACATACACAGAATGTATACAACATAACTTTTTATGTATGTATCAAAATTCATTTTTTTTTAATGGATCAATGACATCAATACCCAACCTAAACATATATATATATATATATATATATATATTTTTATAATCTTCTATTTTTCCACATGTGTAGAACAAAGAACTTGATTTTCGGTGAAAAACCTACATTCACAAGAAATAAAAAATAAATGTAATAATCAAATTAAATTTAATTAAAATTATAATTTTTTAAGGGGTAAACCCACAAAACTTGTTTACAATTCCACTGACGAAGGAAAAGTTGCAAAAAATGCCCCCATGCAAAAAAAAAAAGTTTTTGGGGGTTTGAACGAACAATTTGTTCGAGCAAACCCAAACAGGGTTCACTAGAACCCCCCTTCGAGTGAACCCATTAAATATTTTGTCCCACATTTCCTGAGGAGAAAAGAAAAGGAAAGGGTTGTGGAAAGGAGGTTCGCTCGAACCCTCCTTTTCCCCCCTTCTCCTCCTCTAGCACTGAAAACCTCCATAATTTTTCCCTTCGAAGATCGAGTTGAGGATGAAAATGGAGGTGACTTCACAAACCCAACTGAATGATGGTAGTCCATGGAATGAGCTATCCAGCAAATATAATTTTAATATGTTCTGGTTTTATTATGTATTTTTTTATTTAGTTTGATTAAACATAGGTTTTCCATCGAAAATCAAGCTCTTTCTTCTGCACATGTGAAAAAATAGCAGATTATCAAAAAAAATGAAAAAATATCATTGCACTAGATATTGAAGTCCTTGATCCAACAAGGTTTTTTTTGAATTTTGATACATACAAAAAAAGTTATGTTGTATATAGTCTGCCTATGTCTCAATTGTAATTGGTTTGACTTCAAAACTTGATTAAGTAAAAAAATATTAAATAGAACACTATGAAACCAATTAGAAGCACTATATATCGTAGTTACAAATCTAAATTTGAAAAAATTAGAATTTTATCCTTCATGGAAAAAAAATTATGTTGTATACAGTGAGCGTCGCTCCTTAAAAATAGTATTTATTGACAAAAACTAGTTTTTGAAGGAGATGGAAAAAGAAGTGCAATCTGATTCCAATTTTTGTGAAACAAATATATTTAGAATCTACATACAAAATATCACAAATCAGTAGTTTGCATCATCTTCAAATTCCTCATGGTTTAGTCGCTATAGATGCTCGAAAGTGAGCATTTTGTTAGAAAAAATTAGTTCAGTGTCTAGTTTGGCCAAAAATTGTAAACCAATATTGTGGGATTACCCTAAGCCATTTTATGAACCCTAAGTGTTGTGTTGCACAACATAAGGAGACCAAGGGCACACACCTTGCAAAAAAATGGAGTGGTTGAAAGTTTGAACTAGACTTTTCAAGAAGCTACAAGGACTATGATGAAAGAAGCTAGCCTACTAAAAGTCTACTAGAGAGAAGCAATTCATACTACTCTTTATATACTTAACAAAGTTCAATAAAAGTAAAATAGAACATGGACTCCAGGCTATGACTTATGGTATGGAAGGATACCTACTATCAAGTACTTCAGAGTGTTTGCAAGCAAATATTATATTTGAAGATATAAATAAAATTTGGGAAAGTTTGATGCAAGGTCTGATGAAGGAATCTTCCTTGTATATTCTACTAAAAGAAAAGCCTACCAGTGCTACAACAAAAGATTAAGAAAGATTGTTGAGAGTGCAAGTGCCAAGGTTGATGAATATTTTTAGAACTCAATGGTGATAGATGGATATGAATCACATGAGCTTGATTGCAGAGGAAAATAAAAATCTCCCAAGAATCCCTAACTATGTGCATAGGAATAATTTTTAAGAATAGATCATTGGAGACAAAAGCAAAGGTGTATTAAAAAGAAGGAAAATTGTTGAAGAAGTGGTAAATTTGTGTTTACATTCTGAAGTTGAACCCAGAATAGTGATTAAGGCATGTGCATGTGCAGGATCATGACGGGCTAAAAAGTGGTGATATGTAAGTGATACTATATGATTAAAAAAATTAAATTGAATTTCATGAAGTTTTGACCAAGTTAAGGTGGTCAGATATATGATTTCTTATATATTTTAAAAGTTGTAATAAAAAATTCATAATTAATTATTTATTTGGAAAAAAATTATAAAAAAATATGCATCACATCGAGACATGAGTCCTCTATTTATATATAAAATCTTATAAAAAAAATATTATCATTTTATTCTGGTTAGGGTGGTCAGACAGACACCTACTTCTTATTTTTTCCTTGAAATTTAAGTACTACTGCATTGAAATTTCAAATTTTCACCAAATAGATTTTTTTTAAATAAATAAACCTAGTAGTTTAGAAACTATGTTCAATTTGCTACATATTCTATTCTTACATATTTTTGAAATAATATAGATAACTTATTCAAATTTTTTCGTCAAGTTGCCTAACTTTGATTTTCTAAATTTTCATCGCCACTTATGGGCTTTTTTTTCCATGATGATCCTATACATACGTACATGCACAAATGAATGTTGGATGAAAGTTATGTACAAATAACTACTGGAGATTGAAACAAATCAAACTTGAGAACTTGTCCCATGACCTACAAAAAAGAATATAATTCGATCTAAGTGGGTGTTTAGAACAAACTGAATGAGAGTGGAGAAGTGGTAAGGAACAAAGGAAGGCTTGTGTGGAAGGGCTATTCACAAGTTGAAGGAGTATATTATGAGGATACATTTTTTTAGGGTTAGAAGGTAGATATCTTAAAAGTTAAATGTAGACTTTATCAATAAACTGAGAAATAAAACACACACACAAAAAATTAAAACACAAAGAATTTAATGTGGTTCACCCAATATGGGCTACATCCACCAAACCGCAACCATCCAATGATTTTATTATCTAGTGAAAAACATATTACAATATTGTGAATAATGCCATACTACAACTCTCATGATCCCAACTGCTTATAACAAGATTTTTAGAAGCTTCTAGAAATTAGGGTTCTACAAAGTTGGTTTTTCCTTTTTCAATGACAATGCAAAAAATTAGAAGGAAATATGGAGAGTGTATAGTATAGCATGATCAGTCACCACATACCAACAATCTCCCACTTGGAGATTGAGCAGGCTCCACACCAAACAATCTCCCACCTGGAGACTAAACCTGTACGACACCACTGCACTTACAACTCCCACTAGAAATAAGCACCTTGGACCCTGCTGCTCTGTTATACTTGAATTCAACCTTGCAGGCCAACCAAAGTTGAAGAGGAGCTCAACTCCTCCCATGTCACTACCTTCATAAACATATTCACTGGATTGGCATCTATATGTATCTTTTCTAGCTTTACATGTCCATCCTCGAACACTAACCGAATGAAATGACATCTCAACTGTATGTGTTTGGTTTTAGAGTGCAAGGAAAAATTATTTGCAAGATGTATAGCGCTCTGGCTATCTGTAAACAAGTAATTTTCAGCCTATTGTTTTGCCAACTCTTCCATGAAAATTTGCAGCCATATCATCTCCTTTTTTGTGTCTGTTGCAGCAACATACTTTTCCTCCATGGTGGATAAAGCAACCACCTTTTGCAACCGAGAAATGGGTATGTGCAGGATCATGATGGGCCAAAAAGTGGCAATATGAAGGGTATGTGGCTGATGACTTTTTTTTAATCCAAATTTGATGAAACGATAAAGGTTTTTAAAGGAGATTCTCAGCTTTCCACCAATATAAATTATACTTTACTTTGAATTTAATGAATAATTATTATTCATTTTCTATTGAATTATGAATAAAGTCCTAATTTTTAGGCTGATTGAAAAACATCTATAGCTTTCAAATAGTATCATATATTTTGAATCCAAAACATGTGTCACATTCTATGCTTTGCATACTATAAGATTAGAAAATAAAAAATTGAATTTCATTAATTTTTGACCAAGTTAAGGTGGTTAGACATACGAGTCTTTATATTTTTTAAAAGTTGTCATAAAAAAAATATAATTAATTATTTACTTGAAAAAAATTACAAAAAAATATGCATCACATCGGGACATGAGTCCTCTACTTATATCTAAAATATTATAAAAAAATATTATCACTTTAATGTGGTTAGGGTGGTTAGATAGACACCTACTTATTTTTTCCCTAAAATTTAAGTACTATTGTATTGAAATTTCAAATTTTCACCAAATAGATTTTATTTTTTTATAAATAAACCTAGTAATTTAGAAACTAAATTCAATTTTCTACAAATTCTATTCTTACATATTTTTGAAATAATATAGATAATTTATTCAAATTTTTATGTCAAGTTTCCTAACTCTGATTTTTCTGAATTTTTTACCACTCAAGGGCCTTTTTTTTCCATGATGATCATGCACATACCCAAATCCAATTCACTATTTTCTCACCAATTGTAAATACATAACTTGTGGTAATCCACTTGGTATTTATATCCCTTGCTAAATCTAAGTCAACATAGCCTTTTAAATCAATATTAGAGCCCTCAAAACATTAACATTTATTAGATGTACCTCTCAAGTACCTGAGAATCCATTTCACCACATTCCAATGCTCAAATCTAGGATGAATCATATACGTGCTAATTATTCCTATGGTATGTGCAATATTTGGTCTCGTGCATACCATGATATACATTAAACTCCCTACAGCTGAATCATATGGTACCTTGGACATTTTTTCTTCCTCCTCTTGTGTCTTTGAACACATATCCTTAGTCAATTTGACATGACTGAGAAAAGGTGTGCTGACAACTCTTGCATTCTCCATATGAAATCTCTACAACACCTTTTTAGCATAATTAGCCTGAGATAAAAACAATTTCCTATTTTTCCTATATCTTGTAATCTTCATACCAAGGATTTATTTTGTTCCCCCAAATCCTTCATAGAAAATGAATTTTTTAATTGTTTTTTTAACTCCTTTATGTGATCCATGTTAGAACCTGCTACAAGCATATCATTAACATATAAACATAAAATAATGTAGCTATCTTCACCTAATATCTTAAAATAAACACAATGGTTTGAATTACACCCATTGTAGTCTTGCTTAGCAATAAAACTATCAAATTTAATATACCATTGTCGAGGTGCTTGCTTCAAGCCATATAAACTTTTCTTCAATATTCACACTAGTTTCTCCTTACCTTTGACCTCAAATCCTTGTGGTTGTTCCATAAATACTTCCCCTTCCAAATCACCACATGAAGAAAGGCGGTTTTAACATCAAGTTGTTCTAAATGAAAATCTTCAAAAACCACAATACTTAAAATAGTACGAATAGAAATCATCTTAACAATTGGAGAAAATATTTCATCAAAATCAATACCCTTTTTCTGATAAAATCCTTTTACAACTAATCTAGCTTTAAATATTTTCTTACCTCCATCCTCCTCTTTCATCTTGTAAACCCATTTTTTTGGTAAAGCCTTTTTACCTACAGGAAACTTGCATAATTGCCAAGTGTAATTTTTCAGCAAGGAGTCCATTTCTTCTTCCATTCTATGCTCCCACTAAACCTTGGTATCCGCCTACATAGCTTCATGATAACATTTTGGTTCACTAGCATCAGTTAATAAAATATTATACAAAGAGGGAGAAAATATTTTTGGAGGTCTACTTATCCTTGGAGATCATCTAACATTCATTTGTGTTTGCGGTATTTGTTGTTGTTGTTGCAGAGCATGAGGAACCACTAGAACATCATTGTTTGGAGTATCATTTAAGACTACCTAATCATTTTATTTCTTCTCATGTTGTTGCAACAGATCTTTGTACAACACTTTCTCAGTGAATATGAATCCCTTCTTCTCACAATTTTCTTATTTTCAAAATCCCAAAGCCTATAACCAAATTCATCAATAAAATATCCAACAAATATACATTTCTTTGATTTTGCATCAATCTTGGTTCTATTTTCAGAATCTACATGTGCAAATGCTTCACTACCAAATTTTTGAGAAAAGAATAACTCACCTTATTACCTGTCCATGCTTCCTCTAGATTACCAAAATTTAAAATATTAGAGGGACCTCTATTAAGTAAATAAACAAAAGTGTTTACAGTCTCTTCCCCAATGTTTAAAGGCAACCCAACATGCAATCTCATAGTCTGTGCATGCTCCATTATTGTTCTATTCATGTGCTCAGCCACTCCATTTTCTTGTGGAGTCCTTGGAACCTTTTTCTACCTATGAATACCATTAGAGGAACAATAATATTCAAACTCTTTTTTGTAATACTCACCACCAATATCAGATCTGAGACATTTTAACTTTTTACCTGTCTCATTCTCAACCACGTTTCTCCATTTTTTAAAAGTTTCAAATACATTAGATTTTTGCGTAAGGAAATAGATCCATACCTTCCTAGTTGCATCATCAATAAATGTAACATAATATTGAGATCCACCGAGATAAGATACCTTAGTTGGTCCCCATACATCCGTATGTACAAGCTCCAATTTCTTATCTTTCTTTTGTTTCCCATCCTTGAGAAAACTAACTCTCTTTTGTTTTTTATACACACAAACTTTCACATAAATCCATATTAACACATTTTAGACCTGGTAAAACATTCTTTGAATGAAGTACTTTCATACCTTTTGCACTCATATGCCCAATTCTATTATGCCATAGTGTTGATTCAAAATACGAAACAACTATATTATATTCTTCTTGTTGAACTGCAACAATTGTTCTTGAACATTGATTTTTATCTACAATGCTAAAGTAGAAGGAACAGTTTGATCTGTACAAAGATATAAGGTTCCTACGTTCGCACCTTTTTCTACCACTAAGGCACCTTTTGTAACCTTCCAATTTTTATCACTAAATGTAACAACACAACCTTCATCATCTAGTTGCCCTGCTAAAATTAATTTTTTTCTTAACTTTGGAACATGCCTTACCTCATGTAGTAGCTAGTGATTCCCATTCTAAAACTTAATCTTGATTCTTCCCTTTCCAACAATCTGACAGGGTTCATTATCTCCCAAAGAAAATAGTTCAAAATTTCCTTGGATATAATCAAGAACATAATTTCTATGGGGCGTAGCATGAAATGAAGCCCCTGAATCTAACACCCAAGATTCATCAGCATTGTTAAGGGAAAGAATCAAAGAATCCTCATTAGATTTATTACTTACCACATTTTCTTCTTTATTTCCTTCCTTTTGTCTCCTTTATTTTTTTAAGACCGACAATCTTTCTTTAAATGACCCGGATTACCACAGTACCAACAATCCCTCTTGTCTCTAGATTGGGACATCTTGTCCTTTTATTTTCTTTGTGACTTCCCACGACTTCCAAAATAGTTTCCTCTCTCCTTTGTTCTGCCCCTACTTTCTGCATTCGAAACACTGCTTGATGTGGATGTTCCACTTGAGCTTTTCCTATGAATTTCATTGCTCAAAATAACACCAACAACATCATCAAATTTCAATGTATTCAAACTAGAAATAGAATTGCTAACAACCATTACCAAGCTATTCCAGATTTCAGGCAAAGAACAAATAATAAAAAGAGCTCTAACTTCTTCATCAAAGTTTACATTTATAGAAGTTAATTGACTGGTAACCATATTAAACTCATTTAAATGATCAACAACTGAACCACCTTCTACCATTTTAATATTAAATAAACACTTCATAAGAAATACCTTATTTGAAGTGGAAGGATTTTCATATAACTTTGCTAGGGTTTCCATCAATTCTTGAGTTGTCTTTTCTTTTGTAATATTGAACGCCACCGATTGTGCCGGGCATAAACGAATACTGTCGAGTGCCTTTCTGTCCAAAATATCCCAGTCCTCATCAGACATTGTTGAGGGTTTCTTGGTTTTACCTTCCAATGGCCACCATAAATCCTTCTGATAGACGTAGTCCTCCATCTACATCTTCCATAACTAATATTTATGCCCATTGAACTTCTCAACCTTCAACTTACCCTCATCTTCCATTTCTCCCACACTACCATGAGACTCCCACTCAACCACAAGACGTTCATGCAGAGGATAACCCAACACAACATTTCTCTGATACCACTTGTTAGGGTTAGAAGGTAGATATCTTAAAAGTTAAATGCAGATTTTATCAATAAATTGAGAAATAAAACACACACAAAACATTATAACACAAAGAATTTAACGTGGTTCACCCAATATGGGCTACATCCACCAAATCATAGTCATCTAATGATTTTATTATCCATTGAAAAACATATTACAATATCGTGAATAATGCCATACTACAACTCATCCCAACTGCTTATAACAATCTTTTTAGAAGCTTTCGGAAATTAGGGTTCTAGAAAGTCAGTTTTTCCTTTTTTGGACCCCGGTGAGGATACATGAAGAGTGTCTATAGCATGATCATTTTCCATATACCAACACATTTTCCTCGATGGAGAGAATGAAATCTATTAGGATATTTTTTTCTTTTGCAACACAAAAGGATTTCAAATTATATTAGATGGATGTATGCATGGAACAACCGAAACGATTTTAGTTATCAAATAAACCTAATATAGTCTATAGATTGAACGAGGAATTATATGGATTGAAGCTAGATCCTAGAGCTTGGTATTTAAGGTTGGATATGTATTTGATACAAAATGGATTCAATAAAGGTACTGCAGATAGCAATATTCACTTCAAAGTTGAAAAATATCAAATCTTGATTGTGGTTGTGTATGTTGATGACATAATTTTTGGAGGCAATGAGGCTATGCCTAAGGATTTTTTAGAATAGATAACGAAAAAGGTTTGAGATGTTTGTGTCTGGGGAGATGAATTTCTTCCTTGGACTAGAAATCAATCAAACAAACTGTAGACATGCAAATAATCCTAATTGACATTATGCATTTAAATATGATCAATTAACATCAATTCTTCTATTAATCAAATAAAGAAATTTATTAGATTAATTCACTAATGTTCATCAAATTTAATAAAATAAATCATATTATTTAATAAAGTTCCCTATTGTCCTCTCATCTAATTTAATAAATCAGATTGTTTAAATCAAAAGTCAAATCCCCTAATTCCTCCAAGTTAATTAATTCTTGATTAATTAACTCCTAATCCTAATTACCTATTCTCTAGCTTTTGACTCAACCTTGGTCAAACCCAACCCCTAATTAACTAACCCACTTGTACATGAAAATCAATTCTTTTAATTAACTAATTACCCTATTTTCCCTCACAAAAGCATATTCTAGAGAATATTCTTCCAATAACTCCATTCATTTGACTTTCTTGCCAAAACATAAATGCTTCTTACAAATGAATTAATCTCTCTCACACCCCCCTCACCCCTTCACCTACATGCATTAACTATGCACATTCTCTAAAATATGCACCATCCTCACCCATTAGGATTGAGACAAGTGTCCCAATCTCATTGGATCTTCTTTAGTTCCAAATTCCTCTAATCTCTCCAATCTTCATCTCTTCAACCTATAAATAGAAGCCACTTCTACTTGAAATCCATCCACAATCTCAAGAATTTCCCTTATAGGAACATTCATCTTGCACTTCATCACTCATTTTTTCATCTTCATCACATTTTTTTCATCATTTTGGAAGCTTATCAAGGGGGTGGGAAGGGAAACCTTTTCACATCAAAGGAGCACCACTCCCACGATGGGATATGTTTTGCAGATGATTTTTATATGATTTCAATTAGTTTCTTTGATCTTTTATGGTTTTGTTTGCATTATCAAGTATGTTTAGATATCTCATAGGAGTGCTTGATTTGGTTTGCTTAATTAGCTAACACTAATGTTTGTTTGTCTTCGAACAAAAGTGAAAATTCAGTGCTTACAAAAACAAAGATATACTCATTTCACAATCAAAGTATATCAAAGAGATGTTGAAGAATTTTGGAATGGAAGATTCTAAACCGATACACGTACTCTTATAGTTACTAGTTGCAAACTAAGCAAGAATGATGAATCCTCTAAGGCTGATCAGAGCAAGTATAGATCAAAGATCAGTGGACTACTATATCTAATTACTACTAGACTAGGTATCATGCATGTATTTTGTATCATGTCTATATTTCAAGATGATCCTAGAGATTCACATGTTGTAGCAGTAAAGAGGATATGATGATACTTAAAGGTAACTTTGGATCATGGCTTGTTGTACCCTAAGGATACCAATTTCACTTTGAGTGCTTACATAGATGTAGATTGGGTTGGTTGTGTTGGTGATAGAAAAATTACAAGTGGTGGTACATTCTTTATTGGATGTAGATTTGTATCATGGCTAAGTAAGAAATAAGATTCAATTTCTTTATCTACTATAGAGATAGAGTATATTGCAACATCTTGATACACACAAGTTTTGTGGATAAGGAAAATATTGAGCGATATCATAGTGGTATATGATGAACCTATTTCTATCTTTTGTGACAATACAACTAAAATTAGTATTTCGAAGAATCTAGTGATGTATTCAAGGACAAAACATATTTCAATTAGATATCACTTTCTGAGAGAGAAGGTTCTAGAGAATGAATTGAAGCTTGAATATGTACCTACAAAAGACTAGATTGATGATATGTTCACAAAGGTTCTTCCTGAGGATGCTTCTGACTAGATCTCCAAGAGAAGTTGTGGTTTATTTCCCCTCCTCTAAACTAAATGCATAATGAGATGCATCATTCTAGTGGATCTCAAGATTCATTCTTTATTCTAGATTGATTTTGGTGGCTACCTGTCAGGCGGAGTAGGTAGTGACATTGCTAATTGTTGCAATCAAATAAATATTTGTTGTCATTGTTCAGTGCTTGCTGATTTGGTACAGTTTGGTGTGTGCTCCTAAGGGGGAGTATTCAAAGTAGTAAAGGAAAAGGTATTGTAGAGAAGAATAAGTAGGTTGTTTGATGTCAAAGGAAGAGAATAAAAAATACATTATGTCCTTTCCCATTGATTTCAAAGGGGGAAGTAGAAATATGTGAAGAAGAATAAGTAATAAGAGGGAGAAAATTTCATAAGTCATTTAGGGAGAGAGAAACAAGTAAAGAAGACAAGCTAAAAGGGGGAGAAAAGAGAAAAGGAAACCAGTATGGTGCAGAGCTATTATGTCCTTGATATTTTTTCACAACATGTGTTACCATAAATGAAAAAGGGGGAGATTGTTGCAAGTATGAGTAGTTCGTGTTGTCATTGATGTCAACAAGCTTGTATTATCATTGATTTCTATTGAGATTTTTGCAAGAGTGTGAGTAGTTAATGCTTTGATTAGTTTCATTATGTTGTCATTATTAAAGTATCGATGTAAACCTCTAGTGTTGCTTTGATAAGCTTTTGTCTATGATTTTAAAAGTGCTAAAGATAATGAGGATGTATCTTTGGTGGTTGGTTTCCAAGTGCTTTTGAGAAAATTTGATAAAAAGGAAACAATGTGTTGCAGTGGTGTTCTAGGTGACAGAGTTGTGTTGTTGTTTTGCTTTGCATTTTTTCTAAATTAAAGGACTACCTATGCAATTTAGATATGTTGGTGAGAAGTGTTCAGAGGTGTTATATTCAACAATTGGTGTGTTGGATCATTGTACAAAAGAAGTTGTCTTCACTAGTGTGTGACTATGCATTACAAAGGTGTCTAGGAGAAATGTTATAACTGCTATGTGTTTCTTTGTAGTTGTGTTTCAGGTCTTACAATTTTGAGGGTGTGTTGACGGTGTTGGTATTTTACCTCAGTGAAGAGGGTTTGAGTATTTTTTCTTCAGAGGATGGTTTCTTTAGTAATAGTGTATGGCAGAGTAATCTGAGTATACTAGGTGTGTACATTCTTCAAGTGGAAGTTGTTGCGAAGGATTTTGATGGATTTTAGGGTGTTTGAGGAATATTATAGATCATGTTCAAGTGTGGTGTGTGGCTTTCAAGTCATCCTTTGGTTTGAAGAAGTGTCTACTCAAAGATTAATGGTATTTGCATGCATAATGACCAACCTAGTGTTTAAACTACATGCGATGGATAATTAATGTTTGTGGTAGCATGTGGTTAGGTGGTGTTGTTGATTTGGGTCACAATTAAGGTTTGATGTGGTTTGCATTCACTTTTATCTACCATAGAAGTGTTTTTGCATCAACCTAATTTGAATTTGCATGTTTGATGTTTATAGCCAACCTTGGAGAAGGTTTCAAGGTTGAAGATGGTATAAGTATGAGCTGAGTTGTTGAGAGATGTGTGAGATAAGTGTGATGTGAAGTGAAATGTGTTGGAGTACAAAATTGAGTAGTGCAGCGTGAGCTTTCATGTGAGAGTTCACTAGATGTAGTAAGAAAAATGTGGCTACAATTCTTCAATTAGACTTTAAAGGTGTTGATGTCATTGTGGTGGATTCTTTATTGCATTGAGATTCTTTTCTCTATGTAACAATTCTTCTCTATTTTCTTTTCTATTATGGCAACAAGTCTTTCTTCTTTGGGTCATGAGACCTTTGGTAGTGAGCTCTATTGTATTCAGTGGTTATATTACTTATATTGTGAGCTAGTCCTCACTGTGGTTTTTACCTTCTTATATTTTCCACGTAAATCTAGTGTTCTCTTAGGTATAGTGTTAAGTTGTTTTTGTTTCTGTTATTTTCTTTTTATGCTAATTAATCATAAAACAAAAAGTGTTTAATGAATGAATGTGGATTTGAATGTTAACGAGGGCTTTGAAGCTTTAAGGTACAACTGATTCATCCCCCCTCTCTATTTTCTTTTGCATTCAATAGATATGCTAACTAACTCCTTGCAAGAAAGATCATTTATATAAAATCTAATACATGTGGTAGTGAGAATAATTTGATGTTACAACTTATCTCATGGAAAGGAGTAAAACAAATGAATGTTAAGTTGTCACACACTCATAGTGATCTATGTAAGGATCAAATTATTTTAGTGTCTTCTTTAAAGCACGAGATTCATCAAGAAGATGTCCAAGTGTTCTATGGTATGCACAATACTTGACATGTTTGTACTCTTTCCTTTCTTATCTTCTCGTTCATGGATAGGTAGTAATATGATAAGCCCTAGGTTGAGAAGTGTTTGTAAGGTCCATTCAATCTTGGTTATACAATACAAAAATGGTAGCTTCTTGAGTTTATAATGCTTGTGATTCTTTCTTGATTGAGCAACTATTTGATGTGGAGGTAGAGGATCTTGTTAGCCTAATCCCTTAGTATTTTCAGATGGTATTTTCTCCAAAAGAGAATGGACTTCATGCTAGTTGTTAATGTCACACCTTAGCACAATCTTTCATGCTTTGTGCTTTTTCAAAATCCTAAAGGCTTGTCTATTAGTTTGTTCCAAGTCAATGGGTGTGTTTGTAACCTTACACTCATATGATGGAGAATTGGTTGACGTGTTTCCCTTGTTACTATTATGGATAGGTTTCTCTATGCATGTTTTTCGAGTTATGCCTTGAGTTTCGGTTTCTAGATGTAACAAATTGAATGTTTCAAGTGGTGGAATGGTACGATGTTGTTGGTATGGAGTGGTGAGTTGTTGCATAAAGGAGTAAAAGGTTGTATTGTTTTCAAGGTTATGCAATGATTGTTGTATGAACCTATAGGACATCAAAATCTGCAAATGGTTAGCATGGTTTTAACATCCTCATAGAATAACATGACATTCTTCAAAAACAAATGATAAAACCGAATCAAACATGTAAGAAGACATGGAATGTATCTATTATATGGTGGATTGGTGCTCCTTGAATATGTGAAATAGCCCTTTCCCAACCCTTGATAAGCAAGATTGCCAAGATGATGAGATGATAGACAATGAGATGCTCATGAACTCAAGTTGCCTATAATGATTGTGCTCAAATTGTAGATGTTGAAATGAGAGAAAATGCATTGCATTTATAGGAGAAGTTGAGAGAGGAGAAGCCAAGATTAGGCAATGTGGGACTAAATCCCATCCAATAGGAGAGAGCCACTTGCCACAATGGGATTGGCCCATGCTTGTGCAAGCTTTGGCCAATGTGCCCATTCAAATTTCAAAAAAGGCAATAAATGCATGTGGTTGAGGGTTTTTTGGGGGGAATTGTGTTTGTCCAAAAAAGTCAAACATGAGAGTTAATGAGGGTATATTCCTTGGGAATATGCCCTTGTGAGGGAAAGTAGGTGCTTTAATAAATCAATTTAAATGATTTATTGTGCAAGTGGATGAATCTAGAGGATTCATGTAATTAGGATTAAACTAATCATGATTTGATTAATCTAACAGGAGTTTAGGTGATATGATATTTGGTTTAAATTTTTGTATTTATTTTAAATCAAATGAGAGGAAATGAATATGAGTGATTTAATTAGATTTAATTAAAACAAGACTTTAGGAGGTTTAATTAATTAATTTGATTTAATTAATTAAAAGGAAAGAATGATCGAATGTGATGTTTAATTAGTAATGTTAATTTTGTATGTCTACATTTTTTCCCTCTTTGAGGCAATGTACTTGTTGCATTGGTTCAAAGAATGATGTTGCTGACATCAAAATTTAAAAAAATTCTGATTTTTCGGATGCCCCAGCAAAAAGAAGTACGTTAGTACATTGCCCCTTCAAGAGATCGAATGAAAATATTGAGGTGGATCTCACGAAAAAAAGGTTCAAAATGAATGTATGGATGGTTATACTATATGATCTATATGATAATGATGATGAAAATGAGATGTTTGGAAGATGCTTAGAATAACAAATTTATATTATCCTAAACAACTTAAATGACTATAAAAATGAGATGTGATGGATGCAGGATGGATGTATGATGGATGCATGATGGATGCATTGCTAGCACAAAGAGGATAGAAGAATGAGAGGGATAAACCCTTGAATCCAAGAAAATGCAGAAGTCCAACAAGTCCACTAGTTGTTGAGACTTTATTGGATATAATGATGAATGATGATGATGTATTGCTTAACCAAGGATGGGAGAGATAAAGAGCATACCTTTCTTTATGTTTGATAACACACGTAGGTCCAATGCATCAAGGTATTAAGAACCAGGATGGCGCAGTGCCTAGTGTGATGGACTTTGACTCATCAAACATATAGGAGTTCTCTTGTTCACACTTGACAAACATGACCTTATTCAGAATGTAGTTCAAATATTCTAGACATCTCAGGCCAAAACATAATAAGGCAAGCCTTCTTATGTGGTCAACAAGATACCTAAAAAATATTCCCTACAAACAAAAAAAAGTATGCATGATGAAGTTATTTTACAAGGATATCCAACAAGCACAACAGATAAAAAGATAATGATCATTGCCCCATTCCTTTCTCTCTAAACCTGTTTTGTTTAGGCATCATTGAGAGGTCCTTGGAATGAGCACAAAATAAGATAAGTCAATAAAAGACCAAATAGAGAAAACCAAACAAGCTAATGTTCTTCATACCGCTAGCCAAGACTAAACTATTGAGGGGTACCTGACGCTTATGTCCATCGCAGGAAAGCTTCATCCTAGGACATGTTGTGATCAAGGTTTTGATGGGACTGATTTGGGTGATAAGCTATTGATATTCTGAGTTGACCAACTTGCTTGCTTACTGATCTAGACTTGAGACTTTGACGATTAGGTCTTCATTTTGGAACCTGCTAGACTTGCTTTTGACTGACTCACCAAAGGGTGAAAGCGATGATTGACTTTATTTTGAGTGATGACAATCACGGGTGAAAGCGAAATGAAATGGATGCACCATTTTGGTTTTTTTCAATATTTTGAGGTTGTTTTTCGAATTTTGAGATGTTTTACAAATGTTTTTGGTATTTTCAAGATTTATCAATGTTTTTGGTATTTTCAAGATTTATGAATGTTTTTTGGATTTTGTGTCTCGAGGGCCAATCAAGAATTAGACTTGCCTACGTTCAAGCTCAAAGATGACGTAGTTTGGACAAGGTGAAATACTAACAAGACTCAATGATGAATTTTTTGAAGATTTTCTTATATTTTGACATGTTTTTGGATTTTCTAATTTTTTTTGAGTTTTTGATGAATTTTTTGAATTTTTCACACAATTTTGACGATTTGGATGTGGACATGTGATGATATCAGTGCTCTGTTTTGGGATTTTGTTGAAAACCAAGCTTAATGTTGATCGATCGGATTGATGGATGCATGTGTTAAGTCAAACAAAAGTGATAATGCACTTGTAAACTCTAGGAAGTTGTGTTATCCTAGAGTAAACTTATACAAGAAGGTAGTTTGACTAAGTGTGTCAGGTCAAATGAGGTGGTTTTGGATTCAATAACTTGGCTAAGTGTGTTAAGCTAAACAAAGAAGATAACGAATTTGTAAACCCAAGGAAGTTGTGTTATCCTAGAGTAAATCCGTGCACAAGATATTAATTTGACTAAGTGTGTTAAGTCAAACAAGGTGATAATTGATTGGATTTGATTGATCAAGATTGATGAAGCTTGATTTGGAACAAAATAGCTTTGATTATTTGATGTGACGTTGAAGTACACATTAGATGCAACTGATATGGATTGCTTGGATTGATGTTCGACGAAAGATAAAGCTTGATAAGGAACATCTTCCTGTCAAAATATGCCATGGGCTAGTGATTTGGATTTGGTGGCTCAAAAATGCCTTGACCAATTTGATTTCATGTTTTCCAATGTTTGGATCACTTCATAAGATGGAGGATGTAGATCAAGATTCATTCACGAAGCAAGATGTAATTAGCTGCCCTCAGTGTCTAGCAATGCAAGGAATGTCATGGGTGGATTCTTGGATGAATGGATATGGATTATCTTGTGATAAGATAAGGGTGTTCAAATAGAGGATTCTCATTCGGATAATGCTTCAAGGCTTAGATAATGTTTGGATTGGATAGGATCAGTGAAAATGACCCATGTTAAGATGTTTACCATAAGCAAGTGTATGTAAAGTGTGCACCAAAATTTGCCAAGATCAAGATAACTTGGAGTATGGATGGAGATGGATAAACATGGATTGGATAAATTGTTCATGGATGAACAAATGATATGGTTGGAATGTTGGATTTATTATAGATGTGATAAGATGCTTTCTCCTGAACTGGCACACGTAGATACTCGATTCTACACATGACGCCTGTTTGCCAGGTTTTCATCATGGTACCTGTCCAAAGCGCCACCGAAATGGTTTTTGCTAGAGGACAATTTTTCTCTTTATTGTTTTCAATCATTTTTCTGATTTTTTTGGATTTTTTTATTTTTTTTGTTGTCGCCAAGATGCCTATTTGCCAGTTTTTCATTAAGGTGACCATTTTTTCAAGACATTTTTCTAATTTTTTTTTGTATTTTTTGAGAGATTTTAAGCTAATGTTGAATCACCTAGTACTACTGACATTGATGCTTTTGTCATAACGTGCCATTGGTAGCCTGCTTAAAGAAGCTATTTTGCCAAGACACGTGCACTTGAATGCAACTTTTGAGATCCCTGATCTGCTTTGTTGATACCGGAGTTAACTCTATCCTTGTGCGCACATCGCGATAGAGTGCCTTCTAAATCCTTGTGATGAAGGGTCGTTGCCAACACATATTCAATGAAAGAATTGGATATCATGCATGGAGGTGTGAATAGAGTGTGTTTAGGAGTAAAAGATGGATTGGTCGATAGTTTGGAACCTTTGACTCTCCAAACTTGGGAAGATGAGCAATGATGGGTTGATATGGAAGTGTGCATTGAATTACGACCAACAACTCGATACACTTTGTATGTCGCTTCGGAAGCCTGAATTTTTTTTTGTGGTTATCTTTGATGGATACTTGCCCCTTTTTTAATTTTTCCCCATAGTTTCTTTGACTGATGGAGTTTGATAGGGATAATTTTTCTTTGCATTCTTTGGTATCCACTTGTATTTGATTTGTCCTTCATGCTTCACTACTTAGTTTTCTTTGATAGCATTCTTTGTGCTTTGATTAAACTTTTTATTTTAATGTTGGTCCCAATTCATGGATGGAGTGATGGGTGGATGAGGATTCGTGACGTGGTGGGTCATAGAATTGGCATTGGTTTCATCATAAGGATTCTTCATGCTCCCTATGTTGACATTTGCTCGAGACGAAGTTGCCCCCAGTTTTTTGGAAATATTACTGATATGTTGAGATGCCTTGATTGTCGAATAACCAAGGCCTTGATGCTTAGGATTGCCGATAATCTGCACTGGTTCTAGGATACCCTGTTCATGTAGGCCTAATCCTCTGCCTTGATAATTCATCCATTGAAACATTTTGTTTGCAATAAGATATGATTTACCTTGGAAACAAGGTGTTAATCCTTCTCTGCTTTGTCGTGGACCTTCAAAAGTGTCAGCTTCTTTATTGATGAGATAGCTTGCCCTTAAAAAGGTGAGTGATCCAAGTTTATAAGTGATAGGATCCTCCACATGTGGGATGAATTCTTGATTGATATCCTTAGCTTGATCTTGTGATGCTTCTTCAAGAAGTGTTGATGATTCACTGCCCACATAAAATTCTTCCTCATGATTCATTCTTGATATGCTTTCACATGATGTTTCTAATTCACAACTTTTGTAGAATCCTTCTTCATGATTTGTTTTTGATGTCTTTGGGTGATCCCACAATAATGGGTTACACTTTTTGGCCAAACTTGACATTGAAATCAACATTTTTCACCAGATCTTCACTTTCTTACACCTATAGAAGCTAAACCATTAAGAATTTGAAGATGAATTAAACTAATGTTTTGTGAGATTTTGTGTGTAGATTATAATTATATTTTTAATAATAAATTAAAAAATAAATTGTGAATCCTTTTATGTAATTTTTATTAACTTATTTTTTCTACTAAACAACATTTTCAAAAAGTGATGTTTACTTTCAGCTGTATAACTATTTTTATAGAAAGGATACTGTTCTAAATTTTTAAATACAATTTTTTCACACCAATATCTAGTGGATGGATATTTTTTCATAATTTTTTGTTGCATATATAGTTTTTAATTAATTTTCTAAGTCAGAGTAATTATAATTTGGAAATATTATACTTTCAGCTGCATAACTTTTTTTGTATCCATTTGAATTAACTTTTTTTTTTTGTTGGAATAAGGACATAAATAGCTAGAGTACAAGTATTTTTAAGAATTTTTTTTCTCTCTTTTCCTATTTTTCTGTATGTGTGAAACAAAGACCTCGATGTTCATTAAAAAACCTACATTCACAAGAAATAAAAATTAATATAATAATAAAATTAAATATATTTAAAATTATACTATTCGGGAAGCTTATAATAAGGACTACATGTTTACAAAAGATCAATTTTAAATAAATTAATTTGATCCCCCAAAAGGTAAATCAAAAGTGGTTTTTTATCAACATTTTGATAGGTGTAGAGGAGACTCCATTATAGGTATGGTTTAAAACTAGCGGGTTTCTATCCAAGGGGGTTTGATATAAGTGGGTTCGATGAAACCCTCTTCAATTAAAATCCTTTAAATAGAACCTTTTCAAGGCTTAAATCATTATATTTTCTAAAAATATGTGATTTTAGCAAAAATCAGGATGTCCCAAGAAGTGTAACCCATTATTGTGGCAGCACCCCTCTAGATTTCTCTATATCTTGATCATGTGTACAAATTTTAAGAGTAGGAGACTATTTTTCCTCAGTAAGAGTATGAGACTCTTGTTTTGAATGACAATCATCTAGTGTCCATCCAAAGAAAGTATCTCATGGGTAGATGGAGGAGTATGTGCTATATGGATGTGATCATCATTTGCGACATCTTGTATATATAGGAGAGTTCCCATTAGATCATTGTAGTATCTCAGAGATACGAATTCTTGATCTTGAGTGATTTTAGAACTACTTTCAACATGATTTGGATCAAGTTCTTGACATGGGTCAATTTCAAAGGATGGATTGCTTATAGTGGGTTCTTGGACATCATCACTAGGAAGTGGCTCAATATTCTCTTGAGCTTTGAGTGGATTTGGATCAAATGTTGAGCTAGGGATTCCTTCAATATCTATAACCATGAGGTCAAAGGATGTCAATATGTCCTGGGAAGGAACATTGCTAGACCTTGGTGATAGATTTTGATCATTCTTTGGAATATGTTCTTGAGATATGTCCTCTAACTTATAAGGCGATGTAGAGACCTTTTCGATATGATCATTGGTCGATGGATTGTAGATTATGTCAATGGGATCAAATAATTATAACAAATCTTGAAATAGATCACTAAAAAGTGGCTCTTGATGAATTTTGATTTGATCACTGGATGGGGTAGAAGCATCTTCAAGATCTTGAACATTGTTTTCAACAATTATGGAAAAGAGATTACCAATGTCTTCAACCATAGGATCAAGTGATGTTGACATTTCTTGAATTTGATCATTGTTGGGTATTTTTGGTGGATTTTGATCGTGATTGAAAAGTAGCTCTTGGTGTGTGTCGATTTGGTCATTGGTTGAAGTGGAAATATCTTCAAGGTGCTTATTGATAGATTGATCTTGATTTTTGATTTCAACAATTATGGTGGGAATTTGTTGCAAGCTCTGTTGAGCAAGTAATGCATGTGTTTGTTTCTAAGCCAACAACACTTATTGTTGGTTGTGTTGTTGTTGCGCCAAAAATTCTTTTTTTGGGGCTTGTTGTTGAGCTACTTGTTGATGCACTTGTTGATGGATTGCTTGCAATAGTGCCCAAAATTGTGCTTGCACCTGTCGAGCTTAGTGTTGGGCTTGAGCTTGAGCCTGTGTTTGTCGGGCTACTTGAGCCGCTTGTGCAGCTTGTTGGGTGGCTAATTCTGCTTGCGCTTGCTAAGCAACTAGTTGTACAACTTGTTGGTTTTGGAGTGCCCTCTGGCGGGCAGCTTGTTGAGTAGCTTGCAACATGATGGAGAATGAATTGGTCGTGTTGTGTTTTGGCGGTGGTGGCGGTGGTGGTGGTGGTGGATTGGGAATGATGCCAACCCTAAGACCAAGTGATGTTGACATCTCTTGAATTGGATCTTGACACCCTTGATATCGTTGAATTGGTTGTTGAGCAAGCATATTCAGAATGCAACCTTGTGGTGCTTTCTTGGGATTATGGACAAGTTGATTCTGGATAATGGTCTGATTTGATGTGATGTTTTGATTTGGCGTTATAGATTGAAATTGAATATTGTTGTGGTTGGGAATCATATTACCTTGATTTAGGTAGCTTTGATTTTGCATGGGGTTACCTTGACTTGAATCAACATATGGAGCTGCCAATATACTGTTAGGATTTTGAACAACATTAGGGGGATTTGCAAGCATATCTATCCCAAAGCTCACCAAGTGTGGACTAGAAATGTTCGTGTTCAAAAAACTTGTATTTGGCATGTATGAATTTGGTGGGATAATGTTGTTTGGAAAACCCATGAATTGAGTGTTTGGTTGATAGATTTGCAGATTTGGACTTGGATTTAAATCTACCATTGGGAAAGGTGTTCCAAAATTCAGATTGGGCATGCTCACATTTGTTGTACCATTGAGTTTTGGAGGAGATAATGATGCCATGTATAAATGTGAGTTTCAATAATCAATTGGCATTGTGAGACTTAGATAGTTTGGTTAACTCGAATTGCTCATGATGTATGAGTCGTGTTTGAATTCCATGTTTTTCTTGTGTTGAAATCAAGTTTGAACCATAAAATGAAGATCAATTTTCAAGAATGTAAGAGATGAACCTCTAATCCTTTAGATCGGTCTAAACCTTAGGTTCAAAGTGAAGAACTAGGATAATTGAAGGATCAAAGTGATGATGAGGATGAGTTAAATGAATGTTGAGTGATACGGATGAATGGAACTCTTAAAGAAACTTTGAAGGAAATGCTAAAAATTTTAGGACTTTGATTGATCATGATTGGATTCATAGTTTGACTGAATGTGTTAAGTCAAACAAAATGTGATAAATGCACTTGTAAAACCCTAGGAAGTTGTGTTATCCTAAAGTGGACTTGTACATAAGAGGACGGTTTGACTAAGTGTGTTAAGTCAAACGGGGTGATGATTTAATAATTTGGCTAAGTGTGTTAATCCAAACAAGATGACCTCATAAACCCTAGGAAGTTGTGTTATCCTAGAGAAAACACATGTACAATATGATGGTTTGACTAGGTGTGTTAAGTCAAACAAAGTGTTTTTGATTTTGCCTAAAAGTTTAGCATAAAAGATGTTTACAAAGTTTACAAAGTTTCCAAGAGTTGTTGGTGAGGTGATTTTTCACTGATTTTGATGGTTGATAGATGGATGAAAGTGATTGAATTTGATCCTAGACTTGACCTAGAATAACACTTCTTCTTACAAGACCTAAGTGCTGAAGAACACGCTATATTTCCTATGGGAGGAAAGAAAAACTTTCAAAAATTTCAGGATTTTGTTGATAATAGAATGCATACAACTCAGGATTGTTTCTTGAAGCTTTTTTTTTTTTTGTAAAAGTTGTAAACCAATCATTTTAGAAAACACATGTGCAATCCAGTTTGTCTTTTTATCTTGGCTTAATGAATTCTTTTTACCAGAGACACTTGCTTGCTTATGTTTCAGACTATATGTCTAATGTCCCACTTTCTTTCTCATCCCACAAGCTCCATTGTGTGGAAATCAAGGAAAATAGGGCAAAATTTTCCTATGTTTCACCTTATTGAAAAAAAATGATGATAGAATCCAAGCACTTAGAAACCTCTAAGGATATGATCCCTAGGGAAAGCAAGAGTGCTTAAATTCGTCAAAGGTATTTGTTTCCTAAAAGGGGTTTGAAATTTGAAGGTCCTGTGAATGTTTGTTTTTCATGTTTTGAATCCAAGCAAAGTGTTTTTGATTCCAAACACATGTACAACCCTAGGATGATGAGATGATATTTTGTTGGGTTCCCACTTGGATGAATCCAACTATGCATATTTTGAGCGAATGGCTAAATGCTTGACCACACTAGCTCCCCTCCATGGCACACACTTCTTAGGTCAGCCAAACATTAGTACCCATGAATCTCCCATGGCATACTTTCCATCTCTACAACAAAACTGCATGTATAACGTGGGGCAGCTTCAAAGGACATGACCTTTTGCACCAACAAAATAGACAAGGATTTGGCCTTTTTCTAAACAAAGGGTTTTAATTTGGGCATTCCGTTCGTGGGGGATTATCCAACATCGACGAGAGTCCATTTCTATCCATCTCATCGAAATAATCCTTGTGATTCTTGAACTTTCCTCAATAATCCGCACTTATATACCGGTTGGAAGTTGCTTGGCTTTAGCGTGTTCCTGGATGGGTCGTTCCCTTGGGTGATTAATTTTTCCCACAAGGCAGGCCCTCTAAGTTAGACAAAAGCGAATAAACTCATCCGTAGTTCGATCAACCTTTGTTTAGAAACAAAGGGAGAACACTCGCAATAATTTTACTCACACTCATAAGATGTTTTGTTTAATTTTAAGTTCCCAAATCGAAATGTGGAGGCATTTTTTTTTACAACTTAATATCACCAAAATGGTTTTGATTCTCAAGATCGTTGTGAAATGCAAGAGAAGTGCATACACATTTTAAATGATATTAATTTGTGAAAAATATTGCAAAACATGAAAAAAACTTGTTCCTTTTAGACCTCAAAAGTAGTGATTTTGATTCATTTTAAAGCGCCAAAATGAGATGTGAAGTTTTCCTTGTCCAATTTTAACCCAAATCAAAATCTATTAAGTGTTTAATGTTCTTTTTAACCAACATTGAAAAGATCAAATTTATTGATTGATTTTAGGACCAAATTGAAAAGTGAGTTACCTTAAAATAGAAAACAAGGGTAGAAGATGGAAGCTCTAAGATTGTTAAAACAAGCATTAAAAAATGCTTTTTCCAAATCTCGATTTCAAGAAAATCTCCAAGTCCACTCTATTTGCCTTCATTTTTCGTTTGATCACATTGTCAACACCTTCAATTTCCACCTTGATGTAAACCTCCTAAATGTAACATGAAAGGGATATTTCTCATTTATTGTAAATCATCTTTTTTGAAATCAAATTGATGACCATTGTATATCTAGAAATAGTTGCTGAAAATGTGTTATTTAATGCAGTAAAGTGATGAAAAACAAGCAGACTCCACCTACCACTTTCTACACCTGGCAAAAAAAGAAAAATGAGGACATCAACATATAACCATAAAGCACAGATCATACACCAATTTGAGGCCTATATGTAGCTTTTTGCAGTAAATGTTGAAATGCAACAAATAACATTTAAATGCCTTTAACTCCTTGCCCACTCCATTTGAATTCGAGAGTGCAATTATTTATCAACTGTATGATATTCTTACATTGCATATTTTATCTAGTTGTTAATTCATTGTTACAAGTATGACTTTCAAATGCATGTTTTGATGAAACCACAACGATATTGACTAGGTTTGACAACAATTCATAGAACGAATATTATGGAAAATCACACAAGTTGTTTGACAATATGAGTTCATGATTCAAAAACCGAGGTCATCAATAAGCGATTATGTTTCCAGCTGATTTTCATAAGTTACTTCAGAAGACAAACGTGACTGATTATGGCAAGAGCGATTTTACTTGTTCCCTGCAATTCACTCTGTATTTAAATCATTTACTCTAATCATCGCATGGAAATGACATATGCCTTTAATCTTTATCTGTGTTCCCTAATTAATATTTATACAAGCCTCGTTTGACTCTTACCTAACTTTTCCCTGTCGATATTATCTCATTTAACACAAAACATGAGTGATCCATTATCTGCTAAGTTTCAGACTATTTCTAATAAATCGTTTTCAATCAGAAATCAAAGATGCCACAGGACTACAAGTATTACTTGGAAAAAATGAGTAGAGAAAGCCATGTGTGTTGTTTCTTCGCACAACTAGGTAGTGACAGTGACAAAGACTGAAAATAAAGGTTTAAAGTTGATTTGGTCGAATGAAGATCACACTTCTATTCATGTTGTAACATGTTTTAGTGCAGAGTAGACTGGGCCATCTACCACCATTAATAATGCAATTTGATAGCCATTGAATGACCGATATGTACTAATGCACTTGTGATATCAATGCAACAGCAAGTGGGAATAACACTTATTAGAATATCTAGAAGATTTTCTAATGAACAACATAAAGTATACCTATAGGATTGACACCCCCAATAGGATAGAATTCAAATGTTTGAGAAATCTAATTGAAGCTCATGGCAGGCTGAATTCCAAGATACTTTCAAACTCCTAGCGTGATTTCCAGGTGATGGATTCTCTGTAATTTTCAAACTACCTACAACTTTACATGGGAATAATCCATTTTGTTGACTACAATTAATATCGTTAATTCCCACATATTGCCGCATTTATGGATTCTTTATAAATTCTAAAGAGCTTACTTTCCTACGCCATCGCTTATTTTCTTCTTTCATACTCATATTCACATCATTATCTTGTCGTTCTAAGTCGGCTTATTAAGAAATGTATGAAGAAAATACAGCTAGGAAAGGAATCAATCCAACCAACTTAAAGAAAAATGCTGCTGATTTATAATGATAGAGATCAAGATTGCTAAGAAAGGTCAATACAACTTTATGTTTTGTTATCACAGCACAGACAAAAACCGTTTAAGGGAGTTAGTACGATACCTACAAAACCATAGCTTAGTAATGTCAATTGATGAAGATATACCTGCACACATATGCTTTCACAAGCGACAGACACAACACAATATTTGGCGAATCTAGAGAAAAAGTCAACTTGTGGCAAGTCCCAAATGCGTATCAAATGAGGTTGGTGTTTTTCGAAAAAAGAAAGAAGTCAGTGGTCTGTGAAGATAACATCATGGAAAACTCAGTGCCACCATTGGAACCGCACTAGTCACCCGAGCCCCTTGTATTTCTTCTTTGACAATTTTTTTTTTTTTTGACTTGTGTGTTCTGTCAAAAAGCTTCAAATGAAGATTACCTTCAGCGCAATACATAGCCTGTGAAAATTTCTTCATTTTGTCATTATATCTATTAAGGAAAAAAAAAAAAGCTTTGTATTTGGCCTATCTACGCTTGATCACAGTCCTTAACTAGATAAATAAAAGTAATCACAAATGCGGCCTTCAAGAGCTCCAAAAATAAAGTTTTAACTACTGATTTGCTTAGAATAAAATTCAATATTATTCACTTGGCATTTATGGTTTATTGGGCAAGCTTTGCATGAATGGTCACACTCATGAATACAGTCTTAACAAAATACAAACAACTTTATATTCCTAAAATGTAGTCTTAAATAGAAGACTTATATTTCGTTAGTAAGCATCAATAAATATTCTCAGATTTTAATGCCTTTAAGAGGATCAAAAGACTTTATATTCCTATTGATATGACCAAAGAAAAAAGATATATTAAGCGATGCTTGAACATAACTGAACATTGTATGTTTCTATTCAATTCATACAAAATTTAGAAATACAAACAACATGTCAGATGGTGAGTTTTTCTTTTTAAAATAAAACATGAGCTATGCCCTCCTTCTAGCGCCATTTGTAGGACATCAAAATCTGCAAATAGTTAGCATGATTTTAACATCCTCATAGAATAACATGGCATTCTTCAAAAACAAATGATAAAACTGAATCAAACATGTAAAAAAGACATGAAATGTATTTATTCTATGGTGGATTGGTGCTCCTTGAATATGTGAAAGAGCCCTTTCCCAACCCTTGATAAGCAAGATTGCCAAGATGATGAGATGATAGACAATGAGATACTCATGAACTCAAGTTGCCTATAATGATTGTGCTCAAATTGTAGATGTTGAAATGAGAGAAAATGCATTGCATTTATAGGAGAATTTGAGAGAGGAGAAGCCAAGATTAGGCAATGTGAGACTAAATCCCATTCAATACGAGAGAGCCACTTGTCACAATGGGATTGGCTCATACTTGTGCAAGTTTTGGCCAATGTGCCCATTGAAATTTGAAAAAAAGCAATAAATGCATGTGGTTGAGGGTTTTTTGGGGGAATTGTGTTTGTCCAAAAAAGTCAAACATGAGAGTTAATGAGGGTATATTCCTTGGGAATATGCCCTTGTGAGGAAAAATAGGTGCTTTAATAAATCAATTTAAATGATTTATTGTGCAAGTGGATGAATCTAGAGGATTCATGTAATTAGGTTTAAACTAATCATGATTTGATTAATTTAACAGGAGTTTAGGTGATATGACATTTGATTTAAATTTTTGTATTTATTTTAAATCAAATGAGAGGAAATGAATATGAGTGATTTAATTAGATTTAATTAAATCAAGACTTTAGGAGGTTTAATTAATTAATTAAAAGGAAAGAATGATCGAATGTGATGTTTAATTAGTAATGTTAATTTCGTATGTCTACAGAACCCATGCATGCTCTCTTCGTCTTGACCTATGACCTCAGGAAGACTTATAATAAGAGAAGGTGTATAATTAATGTCATTATCAAAAGCATTATCATCACCAAACACAACTTGAAACATCAATCAAGGATTTCAAGGACATCCAAATTTTACCAAAACGCATATATCCATGATGAAAATTTTGTAATAAGATTTAGATTATGAAATAGGAGGTTAAGATAACTAAGATAGAACCAACAAACAGATCTAACTTAGAGTATTCTATCAGTGAAACGTGACTGATGGCTAGACAATAGGACAGGGTTTCCCAATGGCGACTAGCTCCTGGTCAAGGGTTTTTGAAAATCAAAATCTTATTGTAAACTATATTGTTTAATAATGTTGATTCTACTTGCAAATAGTTGAAACAATAAATAATTTTCTATAATTTTCTTAAGGTATTCCAATTTGATGCAAAATGTAGGTATGAAACAATTTTGAATATTTTTGAAAAAATAATTAGTGTAATTTTCAGTTTTGAAATGTAATAATTGAATGATTGTAATATGCAGAGACCTGAAAAAATGATAATTTTTAATGCAAATATTGATCTTAAACAATGCACTTTCTTTCACTAAATGAACTAGATGTAAAATGCTTTATAAAATGTAGTTACCGATTCCAAAATAGAGATATGCAAGTATAGTGTAATTGAGTAGACAGACAAAATAGTGTGAAAAAGTTTGCTGAGACACTTGTACAAGGATAGGGTTGCCCAGGGGCGATTGAGTCTTTATTTAGAGTTCTGAAAATTCAAAATCTGAATGTTTAGATTTGTATTTAAGATTATTATTCCTATCTGCAGAACGAAACTGGCTCAAGATTAAAGGGGAATGTTGGAATTTATCTTTCTCCTCATTCTTTCAGACAACAACTTGCCAAATATCTTTTTGGGATCTCCATTTCCTCTTTCCCTTCAATGCCAACTATAGAAGTTAATGCTTTTGGCAGTGAACTAAATATTGGTAGCTGAATTTGAAAATAAGAGGGAATTTTGTGTATAGACAATAAGGGACAAACAAAAGAATGTTTTTGAAAAGTAGCGAGGTTTTGAGCAGAAGCAAAAATTGTGCAGAAAAGGGAATGTTGTAGTAGCAACAGAGTTTGTGAAGAATAGTGTGCAGTTCCAGATAGAGCAGTGGTACATTGCAGCTGTACATAACTGTAGGAAAATTATTTGTAAACATATTGTAATCTGATTATAAAAGTTTTCTAAATGATTTTGTTAGGTTAAACGAAAAATATTATTTTTTGAGTGTTGTTTGGCTCCTGTGGTTTCTATAGTTCTGTGGTTTTCTTTCAACAGAGCTACAGCCTGTGTGTATTGATTTAGTTTGAATTTTTATCCATCAAATTGGTTTCTAGTTGTGTTCTCCACCTGTAGTTTGGGTTTTATCCCATCATAACGATTAGGATATGCAGAAAATGTTACGTGTATAAGCCTGAAGTGTAAAATTTATATTCCGATGGTCTACTATAACTTTAAGGAAGGTTTGCCTCACTATCGTATATTGACTTTATCTTCCAGTGAAATGTTTTTCACTTTTCCATTAAGAGACAATATCTCTTAAGACACCAAACTCTATAAAAATTGCAAAGTTTAAATATTTTCTTGCCATTAGTTTTGGATCCTCGAGAAGCGACCTCCCACAAGAAATCCCCTACTCCTGGGAAATGTCTACATTGAATCGTTAAGCATATTTTTCTACCACACTAACAATACAGGAAGATCAAAAAAATATGCCATTTGTTAGTAATATCTGTAAATGACCACAGTCTAACCCTAGCCCCTTTTAGGTTCCGTATCTGACGATTTTCATTAGAAATTTGATAGATTGAACCCATTGATATAGGTTTATAAAACATTAAAGCAATGGCAGATAAACATTCACTGGAAACACGACTAGACAAAATTTTACATTAAAAAAGTTAACACATTCAGATCTGGACCTTTGATGTTTCAAAGATTACTATAAAGAAATGAACAAGGACACAAATCGCAGGGAAATACATTTCTAATGGGCACGTTAAACACAAACGAACTATTATCAGAAAGAGTTAACTGCTGGATGTAAGAGTTAATAGAAAGAGAATTTGAGGGCCTTTTATGCTGGAGTTACGAACATCTCCCTCATACATTTATTACTCCAAATTAATTTTAATATAGACACCATCAGAACTGAGAAAATGAATTTATAAACAGTTAACTACTAAAAATACACTATGAATGAGAACTTCTCAATTGGAGATCTACAGAAAATGCGCTTCCCACAAATATCTGAAATCAAAAACATATTGGGGTGCCCACTTCGGTGCAGACAGCTACACATCTATAAAGAATCACCTGTAAATTGATCGCTACCACTTGTTTTCTCAGCTTGCTCTCATTGTTAAAATAAAAATAATTGAGCATTTTAGTGGTGCGTGCCCAAGTGGAGCATACAATCAAATGAGAATAAACTGATCAGTTGAAGATTTACCAGGTTAACCTATTTTCCACATGTTACTCGAACCACTAAAAATACAAGTTATTCGTTTGGCCCTTCGGAGTTCGAAAGAGCCACAAATTGAACACGAAAACCAAAATCACGGATAAAAAATAATGTCTCTGACGTACTGTGATTGTAACCAAAACCCCCTTTTGAACGCCCATGGTTTTTATAGGAGTAGAAAAAAATATACTATGCTGTTTATGTTTTATTAGTTCATGATGCGATTTATAGCAATCGTTGATTTTTTTATATTTCTATACATTTCTTTGTTTTTTTTCGGTCCCTATGGTTTCTTATAGGATTCAAAATATGTAATCTTAGATGTTTAACTCTTTTTCATATCCCACAATGCATACCATCTATGCTATCTGATCTAAATCTTATTAAATCATGGAGAGTTTTAAGTTTTTTTTGACTTTTTTATATTTCTAAATAATGAATGAATTTTCATTTGAAAATAAAATATTCTTTGTGACTAGTGATATTATTTTATTAACTTATTTAATAGTTTTATTTGATCTTTAGATTAAAAAGAATAAGTATTGTATATAATTATTTCAGAAATAGTATATTACTTTTTAAAATTTATATAGCATTAAGTCTAGTTTTTCTACTACTAGATGGTCACAATCATATATTTTTTCTCATAGAAGAACAAGGTCTAAGCCTTTAAGAACGTGCTCCTAGCTAATGATCATACACGTTAAATTTCCTTCTTCTACAAGAAATTAAGTATCATGTATAGGATAAATGTCCAAAGCAAGATGAAAAAACTTGCCAAATTCATGAGGTTGAGAATAGGCTAAAACCAAGTGGTAGGGTTGAGCATAAACATGAGAAAAGTCATCTATAACTCTTTTTTAATGGGTTGGAAAGCATGTGACTTATAGTCATGGCCAACTTGAGTATTTTGACAACATTCATATTGTCATTCCAAGGGAGGAGAGTGGTAGCTACTGGAAAGTAGATTTGATGACACTCTAGCTACTTTATAATAGGAATTATTATATGTTGAACATCCAAAATACTAAGAACAAGGAGGGGCGAGGGGGGTGAATCAGTATTCTTTTAAACCATTTAACTGCTAACCATTCAATAATTAAAATGTATCTAGTTGCAACTGTAAGCGAAAACATTAAAGGAATAATAACATCACATGACACATGAACACCAAAAATTTTACATGAAAAACCCAAAAGGGAAAAACCGTGGTGAGGATTAGCTCACAATATATAATAACCAATCATAAGATATTACAAGGCACATTGTGAGGACACACTGTCCTTGAAAGGCTCATAGCTTAAAATGTTTACAAAAAGAAGTGTGGCTCACAGCCAAAGATATGAACTGATGAAATACACCTTCTATGTGTTGAGTTCAGTTCCAATTAAGCTCTGAAAATAGAATCTTACACTGGTTTGTAGGTACACAGAAAATACATACAATTTCACACAATATCACATAGTTTCACATTACTACTTATTACATATCGTATATCACATCATTACTTCTCTACTCAATACAAAAAAGTTTCATATATTTGTGCAATTACATTTTCATATATCAATTAGGTCAGCCTAGTTAGATGTATGCATATTCAATTTAAATGTAACTTGTCGGCTCAACCCAAAAACTTTTTTTCGTCAAAACTAAACATGCAAGGCATAAGTTAGCTCGAACTTAATAAAGACTTCTTCAAAACATCCATGAAATGTACACCACTTAACTATGTCGGCCAAAACAAAATCCATACCATTTTTCACCAATACTAAATAGAATACAAAAGTTCAAACATCTGTCATTTATATCTTCCATCTCTTTGAACCAAAAATGCTAATTTTTTTTCTAGAGATGCAACTAGTAGTCCTTAAAAACATATCAAAATCCCATGGAGCAATCTTTCCTAGTGAACAATTCTAGACCAAATTACTGGATCAAAACAATAAAAACATAATTTACCAGATGGACAAAAACTGTCACCAATCAAATGTCGGCATCAATGACAACACACTGGAGGGTCAGAGAGCATCTTCTTCTCTTCCAACACTATAGTGATATAAAAGCAACAATAGATGTGTCACCTGAAGTACAACATTTTTTTCTTTCACCTTAATCTACATAACATTGGAACAGATCATCACCTTGTAAAAAAGGATATATATTTTAATAATAATACAAGTGAATAAAGTAGAATTTCATTGTTTAAAATAAGTTAAAATGAGTTGTCATGTTGAAAGAATACCAAATATGGGTGAATTTAGGACAATATCTATACCAATATCTAAATAAATTTATATGTCATTAGAAAGAATTGTGGACAAAATATTTTAAAATTCATCAATAAATTTTAAGATTACTAAGCTATAAGGAAAAAATCGAAAGGGTTTTGAGTCTCTTATTGTCTATAAAACAAGTATTTAAATGTGTTGAAAACTCCCAAATGACTCAATTTAATACCAATAAAAAATCCTTGATAAAGAATGAACTTGTTAGGATGGGAAAGCTTCAATTTAATAATAATAGATAAAATAATCTAAAATCTATGTCACAACAAGACAATAGAAGATAAGAGAAGCCATATGTTCAATTTAGATAGAGAAATCCAAGCATAACCCTTGTGGAATCTACAACTATCAAATGGAATGTCTAGGTACTCTTTTATATCCTTCCACAAAGTTTTGAAGACTTCCAATACTTATTTTTTGATGTATACAAGTGGGAGTAAAATAAATACCTGTCTAGTATTTATTGAAAGCCTATTTTGAAATCTTGTAATTTTAGTTGGCCTTGTCAGAAGAGATAAAATTCCTCTAGTGGTCTAATAGTGGCAAATTATTAGAACTATTTCAAGGAAAAATAAGTTTTTTTGTTTGACATGTCTAGTAAAACATTAGTGTTAAAATTTTATTGTATTTATATCATCACATATAGGTAGGGACAAGGATGATTGTTCTTTACATTGCATGGTCATTGTGGTCAACAGCTATAAGGTTATCATACACTAAATTTCTAGAGGATTAAACACACAAATTTATCAATTTAAAAATTAATTACAAAGGTATATAATTGGATTAACAATGTTTTGTTGAATTTGATAGTGAACCCTATAACTCCTAAAAATAACTTTCACCCAAAACACCAATCACATAAAGAGAGAAAAAAGTATTGATTATGTTATGCAACCATGAGAAATATCTAATCTAGAAAATCATGATGGATTATGTATTTATTATTAAATTAAACCTTGGATTCTATTGGATTATACAAATACATGACTATATAAAATAAAAATAGAAAATCTAGATTAAACCCTAGATGTAGATTAAGTTAGATCATGATAAATTTCGTCATCCTATGCTATGAGACTACATGAACTAAAAACAACTTAATCTAGTAATAAAAGGAATTCCTAATTTTAGCTTAAGAGAATAAAGTAAAAGGGCCTAATAACTAATTGATGATTAATTAATTATTAGGTGATTGTCTAATTTAATCCAACAACCCCCTTAAGATCAACCTAGGAAGAAGCTAAATGTTAAGTGGAAAAGAGATCCAAGATCCAACAAATGAATTAGCTTATATATAGCTTCTCCTTTGGAGCTTAACATTGGAACATAAATAAAGTAGGGTTTGATGATTATCTAACTTATCAAAAGAGAGCCAATCTACTAGGGATTTGTTTATTTGTTGCAAGGAAAAAATAGTTGATATGTCATTTAATATTTCATTATTTGATGTAAACCCTAGATCTAAAATGCAATTTTATCACACAAACATAAATGGAAAATTATAGAATAGACACGGTTTTGGAAAAGGCAAAAATAGGGGCACTCATACACGAAATATGAGCCTAAATTGGAGGGACAAGGCTAAAAGAAACCTTATCCATAAATTAAGGTTTCTAAATACTTGAAGTAGGATTTGGATGCTATAGGTTTTCTCTATACTTTTCTATAACTTATTTTTGAGAAAAGTCTTAGATATGACATGCACACATTTAAAGAGGGGAAAAGGTTGTGTTGTATGGGAGATTTCGTTATTCAAACCTTAGTTTTTGTGTTACCACCTACACAAACAACAGATGATGATAGCATAAATTGTATGCCCTAGTTCAATCAAAGGAAAAGTAAATAATTAGTTATTGTAATAAACAAATAATCATTCATACTATTACCTTAGGAATGCAACCCCTCTTGAAGTGATGTCACACAATAAGTTGTCACAAAGATTTGATGATGGATGATTGAATTTCCTTCAATACCTTCAAGATGTTAGTCCACATTACACAATAGATTATTGTAACTAGCACGTAGATATAAGAGACTCCATATATCGTCAAAATTAGAGAATAATAGTACATGATTTTTAATAATAGTATCTAGTTATTTAAATAAGAGGGAAAAATTGCTCATATATGCATCCCAATTGATTTTCTTGGATATAGGCTGACTTACATTCATTTTACAATACTTAAAGTTGACACTCAAAATTAGAATTATCAAAATAGGTACCTTTAAGACTAGGGAATCCTTGCCCTTGTCTAAGGTATTTACCTAGGCCAAAATTCTTGAGATGTCAAGGATTTTAATGTATTTTTCCAACATAGCCCCAAAATCAATATATTATTAATATACTTAATTCTATAGAAAAATAAGGTTTAACTATAGTGTGAAATTGCCAAGCAATAAGAATTTATGACACTACATTTAGTCTCCACTTTAGTTAGATTATGATCTTGCGTTCATGCTCAGAATAAAGGAATGGAGAAGATATATTTCTTTATCAAAACACTAAAGAGACAAGATGATAGAAAATTGAGAGATGTGATAGCTCCCAAACCTAGGATACCAACAATCCACAAAGTCATGATAAGCAAAAAAAAATATCACACAAGTGAATATGTAAAGCATACATGAGGAAAAATTATGCATATATAGAATACATATAATAATGAAAGGTTAAAATTTTGCTTGGGTTCTAGGGTTTTGGATGTAGAATAACAAAAATCCACTCTCATTCAAGGATAACCCTAGAGATCTCAATCCAATGAAGAATGGAGTAAGAGATCTTACAATAGGGTTTCCTAGGGTATGATTATAAACTAATGAGGGGTTCACAACCAAGATAGGGCTTGAAAAGAAAAATGCAATGTAAATAAAAATGCTTAACCCTAGGGTGAACCCACAAAAGTGGTTTACAATTCAAGTGATGAAGGAAAACTTCCAAAAAATGCCCCCACTCAAAAAAAAATCATTTTGGGGGGTTCAAGCGAACTCTAGGTTCAAACAAACCTCAAAGAGGTTCGCTCGAACCAAGGTTTGAGCGAACCCCTTTGCATGTGGGAACCTGCAATTCCCATTGTGGGAAGGGGGTTCACTCAAACCTAGGTTCGAGAAAATCAGGGTTTGAGCGAACCCCTATGGGTTTGCTTGAACCCATTAGGTTTGCTCGAACCCCCCTTTTCCCACCTTCCCACCCTTCGACACAAAAAAACTCTAGATTTTTTCCCTTCGAAGCTCAAGTTGAGATGAAAATGGAGGAGACTTGACAAACCCAACTGTAATATGGTAGTCCTCAAAACAAGCTATCCAATGAATATAATTTTAATATGTTCTGGTTTTATTATGTACGTGTTTTTTTAGTTTTATTAAACATAGTTTTTTCACCGAAAATCAAGTTCTTTGTTCTGCACATGTGGAAAAATAGCATATTATCAAAATAAAATTTTGAAAAATATGTTCAGTCTGGGTATTGATGTCCTTGATCTATTTAAAAAAATAAATTGAATTTCGATACATATAGAAAAATTTATGTTGTATATGGTTCGCCTATGTCTGAATTGTAATTGGTTTGACTTCGAAACTTGATTAAGGAATTTTTTTTCAATAAAATATTATAAAACCAAATGAAAGTGCTAGATATCGTAGTTAAAAATCTAAATTTAAAAAAAAAAAAGAATTTTAGCCTTCATAACAAAGAAACTTATGTTGTATATGGTGAGCGTCACTCCTTAAAAATGTTGTTTTAAAACAAAAACTAGTTTTCTAAGGAGATGGAAAAATAAGTGCAATCTGATTCCAAAAAAATTGAAAAAAATATATTTAGAACCTATAGACAAAACATCATAAATCACTAGTTTTCATCATCTCCAAATTCCTCATGATTTAGCCACTATAGGAGCTTGAAAGTGAAGATTTAGCTAAAAAAATTTAGTTCGATGTCCAGTTTGCCCAAAAATTATAAAGGAGTATTGTGGGATCACCCCCTAATATGATGCAATCTTTCACTAAATGACCTATAAATGCAAACAAAATGAAATAGAATGTTGCAAGATGAAATGTGTGCACCTAGAAATCTAAACATGAATGGATGGAGCTTTAAAATTCTGAAAACATTGACTTTAATGTTGTTTAAGACTCATATGCCAAGTCGGGTGAATCAGTCCCAAATCTGGGTTTTTGTGCAGAAACATGAATCTAGCAAATGGGTATCTGAATCTATAAAAACCTAAATTTTTACCTAAAGTAGGACTCATATGATAGAACTACAAAATAAATCTAGTTAGGGTTTTTTTAAACTTCAAAGTCTAAATTTGGTCTTCAAGGTCTTCTTTGTTCTTGCCAATTGATTATTGGATCGGAAACCCCGATTTGCAATGTAGAAGTCCTCCAAATATCTCTAATGCAAGGTGACAACTTTGACAACTTTAGGCACTTTGACAACTTCCTCCAAAATTGATGCTCAATGTGTCTTCAATTCAAACCTTCAAATCAAACACTAAAGAGAGGGGAAAATGTTGTTTTGTTAGTGGATAGGGGTTTGCCTTGGTCAAACCCCATTTTGGTAATCAAATCTTGAAATGAAAAGAAACAAGAATAGAGAATGATGAATGAAAAAAATATGATGTTGTAACTCACCAAACCCTAACAATGAGAGGCTGTAAACATGTATGAGATGGATCCAATGGATGTGGATCTTAACTCTTGCTTGAATATGATAGATCTTGAAATAAATTCTAGCTAGAATCATAAAACCCTACATCACAATTGTTAGCTCAAATAAAAACGTGATGCATGGAATATTTGACATGATGCTTGATGCTTGAATAATGCTCTAAAATTCTTGATAATCTGCTCTTGGATACTCCTGAATACTCTTGTAAACACTTGAATTCTCTTGTGAACTCACACTTGCTATATGGATCCTCAACTTGCTAGGTGTAAAACGATTGAAAAAAACCTGTATTTATACATAATTATGCAATAATTTCAAAAATTACAACAATACAAGTTGTCATCAAATCTAGGAGGATAAAATCTCACCTAAAATTTGAATTAATCTTAATTTTGGGCCACACAGAACTCATATGCCCAAGGTGGCATATGAGTCCTATTAGGCATAATTTATGGGAAAATTTTCAAAAATGCTTAGAAATGTTTAAAATCGGGATATGAACCCAAAACCCTAGGTGGAACTCATACGCCCAAGGTGGTGAATGAGTCCCAGACCACCAAATCTAGGCCACACAACCAAAAAACATCAAAATTATGATTGGCTGCTGGTTTGTGTCGGGATTATCCTCAAAAAGATGAATTAAATGAGGCTTGTTGATGAAAAATAAGGCCAATTAAAGCATAAAAAAGTCCAATTAATTAATAAAACCTTTAAAAAGTGTGAAAATGTGTTACAATACTTTACAACAATTTAAATAAGGTGTGTTTAATTTCATTTAGTTCACAAGGGCCCAAGACCTAATGTGAGTGTGTTAATCACATTACAACACTAAGTCAAGGCATCATTAAGCTCAATTTTACAAGGACAACTGAAACAAGTGTGTAAATGTCGTTGATGACATTTTTTGATAGTACATTTGTCCCCCATTTTTTTATTTAGTTTTTTTTCTTCTAAAAGGGAGACAACTAACAAGTTATTTGTCGACATTGTATTATGTTTTGTCTTTAGGCACTTACCATTTTTGCAGGTGATTCTTCATTATGGGGCACTATATAGTCTCTATATTTCCCTCTTATGGGGGGTTATTGTTTGTATATATACATGATGTATGTAGTCCTTGGCGGGTGTTATTGAGTCCTCCATCCATGCATATTGTTTTTTTTCTCTCTTTTGGGAGGGGTTTTTTCCCATAAGTTTTTTCTCCTTTTCTTTAGTTGTGAGAGATTGCATTACATTTTGCATTGTAAATGGGTACCTATCATGGTTGTGTAGCCGATACCCCTATTGCATCTTGATATTGTATAATAGTCTCTCTAAGTTTACACTTAATGGGGGGTGTTAGTGTAGTATTATTTTTTAACTTAGGTTAATTATCTGGGTGGTTTTTTCCCATATCAAGTAGTTTTACACTCGTTTCATTTTCACGCCTTTAAAGGGATGTACATTAAATGTATTCTATCATCTCAATTTTTAATCATTCACTCTTGGTGAAATAGAGTGTTCCTTCTCTCATATTTGTGAAGTTTTATTTTGTATATTATTCTCCTAGGAGGTAAATTTACATGAACAGGGAGAAGAATGAGACATGGGAATTGGTCCCAAGACCGAAAAACAAGAATGTGATAGGAACTAAATGGGTTTTCAAGAACATTTTGAATAAGGATGGAAAATTTTCAAAAAAAAGGGTAGACTTATGTCTAAGGGCTACTCACAAGTGGAACTTGAATATATTTTGAAGATAATTTTTTTCTACTGGAATGAATGGAAGCTATTAGGATGTTCTTGGATTTTGTAGTATATAAATTTTTCAAGGTATATCAAATGGATGTGAAGTCTACATTCTTAAATGGTGAGCTAGAAGAAGAGGTATACATTTAATAGCTGGAAGGTTTTCAATTATCAAATGATGTCGATATGTTCTACAAGTTAAAGAAGTCCTTATATGGTCTCAAACAAGCTCCTAGAGATTGGAATACAAGATTAGATGGGTACTTATTTCAACAAGGATTTAGGAAAGGTATTATAGATAGCAACCTTTAGTTCAAGGTTCAAGGAGATCAAATCCTGATTACCGTTGTGTATGTTGATCACATAATATTTGGAGGAAATGAAGGCATGTGTAAGAAGTTTGTAGAGGAGATGCAAAAAGAGTTTGAGATGTCAATGTTGGGGGTGATGAATTTCTTCCTTTTGTTACAAATCAGTCAATTGAAAAAAGGTATTTTCATTTCACAATCAAATTATGTTTAGGAAATGTTGAAGAAGTGTGGAATGGATTATTCTAGACTAGTATGTACTCCCATGGTTACTAGTTGTAAGTTATACAAAATGATGAATCTCCTAAGATAGATCAAATCAAGTATAAATCAATGATTGGTGGACTGCTATATCTAACTGCTACTAGACTAGATATCATGCATGTAGTGGTTTTTGTGTCGCGATTTCATGAAGATCCCATAGAATCACATGTGGTAGTAGTGAAGAGGATATTTAGATACTTGAAGAGCACTCTAAACTTTGGTTTATGATATTATAAGGTGTAGACATCCAAAAATAACATTATGCATTCCACTGTAACTAATATCATGCATTCATTTCTTCTACTAATCAATTAAAGCAATTTATTGATTTAATCCTACGGTTCATCAAGCTTAATTAAATAAATCAAATTATTTAATTAAGTTCCTAAAGTTCTTCTTATTTGATTTAATAAATCAAACTGATTTAAAATCAAATATCAAATCCCTAAAATCCCCCAAGTTAATTAATCTAAATTTAATTAACTTTTAATCACAATTACCATTCTCTAGCTTTTGACTCAACTAGAGTCAAATCTAAACTCCTAACTAACCCACCCACTTGCATCAATAAATCAATTTATTGATTTATTAAAAAGAGTTATTTTCCCTCAATAACTCTCATCTTTGACTTTTTTGAACAAAGATTATTCCCCCCAAAACCCTCAACAACATGCATTTATTGACATTTTTCAAATTTGAATGGGCACATTGGCCAAAACTTGCACAAGCTTTGACCAATCCCATTATGACAAGTGTCTCTATCCTATTGGATGGGATTTAGTCCCACATTGCCTAATTTTGGCCTCTCTTCTATCAACTTTTCCTATAAATGCAAGGCATTTTCTCTCATTTCTACAACACACTTTGAAGGCATCTAAACTATAGGCAACTTGAGCTCATAGCAACTCATTGTCTATCTCATTTAGCTTGGAAAAGGGTTGGGAAAGGGCTCTCTCACATTCTCATGGAGGGCACCAATCCAACATAGAATAGGTTGACATCAAGATTGAAGTTGAAGGTTGAAACAAAAGTGAAGGCGAAAAGAGTGGAATTGAAGATTCTTGAAAACAAAACTTGGAAAATAGCATTTTTTAATGCTTGATTTGACAATCTTAGAGCTTCCATTTACTACCCTTTTTTTCTGTTTTTAGCTAACTCACCTTTCAATTTGGGCTTAAAATCAATCAATGGCTTGATCTTTTCAAAGTTGGTTAAAATTGAACCTTAGACACTTAATAGATTTGAATTTGGGATTAAAATTGAACAAGGCAACTTCACATTTCAATTGGTGCTTTTAAAACGAACTCATAATTGCTTTGAGGAATTTAAAATTGAACATGTGTACTTTGTGTTTTGTAAACTTTTTTGCAAAGTAGTGTCATTTAAAAAGGTGTATGCACTTCTCTCGTGCTTCACGGTGATCTTGAGAATCAAAAGTCTTTTTGGTGACCCTAAGTTGCATAAAAGATTGCCTCCACACTTCAATTTGGGATCTAAAAATTGAACAAATCATGCGAGTGTGAGCACGATATATTGCGGAGGTTCTCCCCTTTGTTTTTCAACGAAGGTTGTGTGAATGACAGAATATGTTAGCTCGCTTTTGTTTATCTTAGAGGGCCTGCCTTGTGGGAAAAAGTACTCACCCAAGGGAATGACCCAACCGGGAACACGCTAAAGCCAAGCGACTTCCACCCAGGATATAAGTGTGGATATTGGAACAAAGGCCAATATCATGAGGATTATTCTGACGAGATGGACAGCAATGGACTCTCGCCGACGTTGGATAATCCCCCACGAACGGAATGCCCGAATTAGAACCCCTTATTTAGAAATTGGCCAAAACCTTATCTATCTTGTTGGTGCAAAAGGTCATGTCCTTTGAAGCCGCCCCACATAACATGCGGTCTTGTTGTGGAAATGGAAAGTATGCCATGGGAGATTCATGGGTACTAATGCTTGGCTGACCCGAATAAGTGAGTGCCGTGGAGGGGAGCCAGTGTGGTCAAGCATTTAGCCATTCGCACAAGATATGCGCAGCTGGATTTATCCAAGTGGGAACCCAACAAGGTATTGTCTCATCAACCTAGGAGTGTGAAAGTGCTTGGAAAAAACACATTGCTTGATCTTGAAAACATTTGGAAAACAAACATACACAAAAACCTTGAAATTTCAAACACCTTGTGGGGAACAAATACCTATTGACGAACTTGCCCACTCTTGCTTTCCCTAGGAATCACATTCCTAGAGGTTTCTAAGTGTGCAAATTCTATCATCATTTTTTTCCAATAAGGATAAACATAAGGAACTTTTGCCCTATTTTCCTCGATTTCCACACAAAGGACATTGTGGGATGAGAAAGAGAATGGGACACTAGACATATAGTTTGAAAACCTAAGCAAGCAAGTTTCTTGGATAAAAAGAACCTCATTTAACCAAGATAAAGAGACAAATTGGATTACACATGTGTTGTCTAACATGATTTCCCGCAAGATCAAAATCCCAAAACCAAAGTTCAAGAAGCTTAGTCTAAAAGCTCGTGAGGAGTGTCTTGAGAGACTTTTCGAATTCAGGGAAAGATTGGTTTATAACTTTTACAGAAAAGCCTCAAGGAACAATCCAGCATTATATGCATTTTATTGTCAACAAAATCCCGAATTGTTTCAAAGGTTTGCATTTCTCCCATAGGAAGTCAAGCGTGTTCTTCAACACTGAGGTTTTGTAGAAAGAGAGTCACATCTAGGTTAAGGTTCAAGATCAAAGTTGTCATTCCCATTCATTCATCCATCAAATCAAAGTCTCATTTCATCATCAAACCTTTTTTGAGAACTCTAGAATCAAACATCACACTAAACTTAGAGGGCTAAATCAACATCATCATATCTTGGCTTAACACACTTAGCCAACATAGTCTCAAATCATTGAACAAATTTTCTTTGAGATAACACAACTTCTTAAAGTCTATTAGTTCTCCAAAACATTGGCATAACACACTTTGTCAATTCATCCATTTTTGTGCAAGTTCCCTTAGGATAACACAACTTCCTAGGGAAAACAAATTCACAACCAATCTTGTTTGACTTAACGCATCTAGTCAAATTATCACATTCAAATCAAATCAAAAGCCCTTTCAAAGTTTAGCACATACATTCAAAAAGTTTTCCAAAGGTTTCATTCACTCATTTCATCCATTTTAACCCATCATCATCATCACCATCTTTGATCTTTTAGCTACCCTAGTTCTTCTTTTTTTGGACTTAAAGGATTAGGATCGAACAAATCCCTATTTTTATGGTCCAAACAAGATCTCAACACAAGAAGGACATGGAGAATATTAGAGACATATCAACTTCTATGGACATGAGTCATCTAAATATCAAAGTGAACCTAGCAAGATCAAGCAATCCCCCAAGCAACTCTCCCTTATCATCACAAAATCTTCAAGAGGAGAGTCATCAAGAGGACGACATAAATGAAGACATAGGGATGACACCGGAGGAAATCATGGAAATGATTCAAAATCCTAACAACCATAAAATTGTTAGTGTTATGTTCAAATGCATAAATTCAATAGAAAGAGGAGGGGACATGCCCCGTCCCAACCTTAACACAAGCACTAGTGCAGTTGCATCCCCGTTGTCAAACATCAATCAAGAAGTACCTTGCATCACCTCAATCATCACACCAACCTCCCCAATTGTGAACAAGGGGAGTTCCATGTTCCAAGAATTGCAAGAACACCGCCTTGTGACTAATGAAGAAGCAATAATCACCCCTACATTTATTCCGGAAAACTCATTTCACCCTTACATCCCACTCACATTTCATAATCCCGCTGGTTCATCCTCATTTCACGCCACACCAGCTTATCAATTGAACATACCAACTCCCCCACCGCATGAGGAAGTTGGTTTGCTTGGAACAACAGAAGCTATCAATCCTTTCTCTTTCCAAAGTGGTGTGTCATCCCTTCCCCCACTTCCTTTCACATCTACATCACCTCCTGGAATAGGTCTTCCACCTTTAACCATCAAAAATTTTGCTAATCCAAGCAATCTGACCACCACTTTGAACCCACTTCTTTTGCCCATATCCTCACAACAAATCGCAACCATTCCTGTCACCACGGTTAATGCATCTATTGGTCCTCAAGTCTCCCAAAGCATGCCTCATCAAGGACCAATTGTCTCAACCACCCTGCCCACAACCGCAATCCCTCCACCTGCCATGACAGTTGGCATGATTCCTGCTCCACCACCAATCCCACCACCAAAGCACAACACGACCAATTCATTCTCCATCATGTTGCAAAATGCACAACAAGCTGCCTGCCAAAAGGCACTCCAAAAACAACAAGCTGCACAAGCACAAGCCGCACAAGCGCAAGCACAAGCCGCACAAGCGCAAGCACAAGCTCAAGCTCAAGCACAAGCCACACAAGCGCAAGCACAAGCTCAAGCTCAAGCACAAGCCGCACAAGCGCGAGCACAAGCACAAGCTCAAGCTCAAGCACAAGCCGCACAAGCACAAGCACAAGCGCAAGCGCAAGCTCAAGCCCAAGCTCAAGCTCAATCCCAACAAAAGACACAAGCTCAATACCAAGCGCAATTGCAAGCAATCCACCTACAAGCCTACCACCAAGCCCTGCAAGACTTTCAGGCACAACACCAAGCTAAACAACAAGCTTTATTGGCACAACAGCAGCTCGACCAACAACAAGCATTGTTGGCAAAATAGTAGCTAGACCAACAACAAGTGTTACTAGCTCAGCAACAACTTGACCAATAGCAGGATTCATGGGAACAATAGCAGATGGACCAACAACAAGCGCTATTGGAATAGCAATAGCAAGATCAACAAGCGTTGTTGGCACAAATGCAAGCTTACCAACAAGCCCTAAACGCACAACCAAGCTTGCAGCAAACGCTGACCAGTACGCTCCCCACCTATCAAACACCTCCAACACCTCACCAGTCATTCATCCCACCCCCCGACCCAAGCAAGGATGTCGCAACACAGATCAAATTGCTTTCGCAGCAGGTGTTGGACTTCCAAGCAGGAAAAACCACAAGGACACCAGGCAACTTGTGCCCTTATCCATTTGATAGAAGTCCCACCATGGTACCATTTCCAAAGGGATTTGAGATCCCCAAATTTGATAAGTACAATGGAATGGGCAACCCTGAAAACCACGTCAGGGAATTTCAGGTGCACTGCATGGAAGTCACATATGATGACACGTATCTAATGTGGCTCTTCCCCCGAAGCCTGACTGGTCCAGCTATGGAATGGTTTTCTCGCCTACCCACGGGCATTAAAACATTCGAGGAAATTATGGAGGCTTTCCTTAAAAATTACGCTTTTAATATGGGTGTGAATGTCAGTTGAGAAGAACTATCTACACTCAAACAAAGAAGAGGAGAGTTATTTGCATCCTTCTTGCAAAGATGGCGATCCAAGGCCAATCAGAGCAAGTGGGCCATGCCAGAGGAACAACAAGTTTGCACCATCATAGCCAACTTAGATGAAAACCTGGCGTTCTACCTAAAAATGCAGTGCATCACATCTTATGATCAACTAATTTCAAAGGCGCTTAACATCGAAAGAGCCCTTACTGCACGAGGAGGCGCACCTACATTCACTCCACCGCAGGATAACCGCCCGTCCAACAACTACAATGATAAACCTCGAACATGGTCGAGGAACAAAAATATCACTAACGATGGCGTGGTTGATGCTAAGGTAGTCATCAGTGCTCCTAAGCAAAATACCCAAAATCATCATCATCCGCAAACTCATAACCACAACAATGTGCAGGCTAATGTGGTAGTAGCACAGTCACAACCACCTTCCACCAGCCAAGTCAACAATGTGGGTAATCAAGGAGGACCACCTCCCTGCAACAAGTTTCCCCCCAAGAGGAAGTTCACAGCCCTTGGCGAATCGATTGAGTCTGTCATGAAGAAATTGGTCAAAGAAAACCTAATCAAAATTTCTAACTCCGAACAATACACAGAGCCCATGATGAAACCGTCGTGGTAGAACGAGAATCTCCTGTGTGACTTCCACAAAGTTAAAGGACACACCACCGCCAACTACATGAGACTTAAGAATATCATCCAAGACCTCATCGAGGATAAGGTCATCAACATCGAGCAGCCGGCCGGAAACCAAGACCTAAAAATCTACACGAATCCGATGCCGAATCATAATCAGGGAAATAACCAAGGGAATAATAAGGGTAAAGAAAAGTATACTAGTGCCAATCTAGTATACGAGGAGATAGTCGGATGCATCGACGAGTTGGTCACTGTCATAAATATCAAGGGAACCAACAATGACTGTGGAGTCACCACACGAGGCGGAAAAGTTACCATTGCGGGGGCACCTGCTAAGACCCCCATTACCAACACAAAGGCCGTTCCCTATGATTACAATGTAATTGACCAACTGAAGAGAACACCCGCACAAATATCCATCATGGAATTACTAAAAATATCCGCCGCTCATCGACAGATCCTGGATGAAGCACTAGCTGCCTCTACCATCGCTGCTACCCTTGACACAGAGCAATTTCAGGCTATGGTAGGTAACATCGTTACCCCGAATCTCATCACATTTTCGGACCAAGATTTCCCCCCACAGCCATCTCATAACCGAGCACTTCACCTCCAAATCCTAGTTCATAAAAAGAAATTCAAGCGAGTCCTGGTAGATGGTGGTGCAGGTCTTAATATTTGTTCTCTCAAACTTATAAAGAAATTGGGATTCGCCGAGGATTCCATCAATAAAATAAAAAGTATCACCATAAGAGCATATGATGACCAAGAAAGAGTGTCTCAAGGCACTATCAAGATCCCCATCCAAGTGGGGCCAGCAACCATGGAAACAACTTGTCAAGTTCTTGACCTTGATTTGCCATACAACATCCTCCTGGGACGCCCATGGATACACGGAATGAAGGCAGTGGCCTCAACCTATCATCAGTGCATTAAGTTCTCATATCAAAACGAGGAGGTTACCATATATGGGGATCCTGAACCCTTCGCCTATTGCAAAAACTTGGAAGCCAAGTTTTACAAGATCCCTCAAGTACCTAAAAATGATGAAGGCCCATCCACTTCATACATAGACCCAGCTAATCTCGCCTCCACTTCTGTGACAGAGACACCCGCCATCCCCAACATATCTAAGATCAAGAACATGATACAGGACAATGGATGCGGTGATTATAGAATGAAGAGAAATGCTTTTGTTGTAGGAGAGTTACCACAATCTCCTAGATCACATGGGCAACCACAATTAACTCAAACACCTGTCCGCAGTAGAACAGAACCCTTTGGATTCCACAGTTGGGGGGATCTCAGTCAAGAAAATGTGGATGAGGAGGACATCACAAACAATCTGTACCAAGATGAAAGACCCACTCCCACCCTACCCATGGAGGAAACAAACAGAGGGTTACAAATGATGTTTAGCATGGGCTATAACAGGAATGAAAGCCTAGGAAGAAACAGTGATGGATGGTTGGAGCCCATCATTGCAGAAAGAAGAACGCAAAACCTTGGCCTCGGCTGTACCCCTCTGAGTATAACTGTGCGTGGCAGAAGTGTTCCTAATAGGGCAGTCAGGTCCTCTCCTCGGGTCTCGGCAACTGACCTTAGATTACCCGTATCCACAGGCCTACCTCTCGATAACTTCACATTTGACATAACTGACGTTTGTAGTAGCAGTGACGACGATGACACCATAGGTGGCTTACCTGGGCTCTTTGAAGATTCCACCTTATTGATGATTAGTGTCTCACCCACTGAGCCAATCCAACAAACCCACCAAATCCACTTAGTATACCCCCAACTCATCGATCACGACCAACGGGGACCGCCAATTCTAGACTCGTTCGAAAACGATGAGGCTCTCTTCGAATTCATGGGACTAAGGGATACTGTTCCATGTGGAGATCACAAGGCACGATTTGATATCACTCTAGACACACAAGCATACTATGGGGAGACGATTGAGTCCTTCAGTCGCAAAAGAAAAAGATTGAGAATAAGCAGAGTTATTGAGTGAAAACCACACTATGGCACTCTCTAACCATAAAATAGTAAAAATAAAGGACACATCCAATGACGAAAACCTCTCTGAGGCGCCAGAGGATGAAGGATTCAATCTTCCCCCTACTGGTCTACACCAGGAGAAGTCAACAGTATTGGCAGAACAGTGCAACCCGGTCAACTTAGGAACAGAATTAGAACCACAAATTACCTTCTATGCAGAATCCCTCCTAGAAGAAGAACAAAAACTACTGGCAGCTTTCCTAAAGGAGAGAAAGGTAAATTTTGCATGGACCTATTCAGACATGCCAGGCCTAGATCCTGAAGTAGTAGTGCATCATTTGGCTGTTCACCCCGGAGCAAAACTAGTCAGACAGAAGCTAAGGAAGATGCACCCACAAATAGCCTTGCTTGTAAAGATTGAGCTACAGAAACTTCTGGATGTTGGATTCATACGCCCGATTGACTATCCAGAATGGGTATCTAACCTCGTACCAATCTCAAAACCGAAAGGGGGTATCCGCATCTGCACTGATTTCAGAGACCTAAACAAAGCATGTCCCAAGGATGACTTTCCACTACCCAACATTGACATGATAGTGGATATGACGGCCGGACATGAGATACTGTCCCTAATGGATGGTTTCTCGGGGTACAACCAGATATTGATCGCAAAAGAAGACCAACACAAGACAACATTCACATGTCCTTGGGGCACCTACTGCTGGAATGTAATGCTATTTGGGTTGAAGAATGCAGGAGCTACCTACCAAAGAGCCATGACATTAATCTTCCACGACATGATCCACAAAACAGTCGAAGATTATGTAGATGACATACTTGCTAAATCAAAGAAGAGACAAGACCATATAGCAACTCTAAGTGCTATCTTTGACAGGCTCGAACAATATAAGTTTAGACTCAACCCGAAGAAGTGTGTCTTTGGGGTACAATCAGGGAAGCTGCTAGGATACATAGTTTCAATGAGAGGGATAGAGGTAGACCCTGCAAAGGTAAAAGCAATCCTCGAAATGAAACCACCAAGAACGTTGAAACAACTAAGAGGATTGCAAGGAAGACTCCAGTCCATCTGAAGATTCATAGCACAATTGGCAGATAAACAAATTGCCTATTCACACCTACTTCACAAGGGAGTAGCTTTCAGATGGGATGACAAATGCGAGCAAGCATTCAACAAAATAAAAGAATATCTACTTACACCACCTGTATTGATGCCACCAATTGTGGGGAAATCATTAATCCTATATATCTCCGCAACAACAGCCGCCCTGGGGGCCCTTTTAGCTCAACATGATGAAAAGGGAACCGAGCGGGCTATCTACTACATCAGCAGAACAATGGTGGGACATGAGCTCAATTAAACGTCAATAGAGAAAGCTTGCCTAGCATTGGTATTTGCGGCTCAGAAATTCAGACACTACATGCTAGCGCACCAAATCAAGTTGATTGCCAAAATAGACCCTCTAAAATACCTATTGACAAAAGCAGCACTTACAGGTAGAATGGCTAAGTGGGTAATGATATTATCTGAACATGATATCAAGTATGTAGAATGAAAAGCCATAAAAGGGAAAGTTATTGCGGGTGAACTGGCAGAAGCTCCCCTCTACACAGATAATCCACTCATATCAGAATTCCCAGATGAGTCCCTTTTTAACCTTGGTGCAGCAGACCACTGGAAGTTATACTTTGATGGCTCTCACACACAACATGGGTCAGGAGCTGGTGTGTTTTTCATCACGCCGCAAGGAGACTGCATACCTAGATCATACAAGCTGGCATTCCCTTGTACGAACAATATAGCATAATATGAAGCTTTGACCATAGGACTCAAGATTGCAGCACAATGGCGAATCATGGCACTAAAATTCTATGGCGACTCACAACTTATCATCAACCAAGTCAACGGTGAATACCAAACCAAGGATGATAATCTCACACCATACAAGAAGGTTGTAGAAAGCCTCAAGGAATCTTTCATTGACATTACCTTTGAGCAGATACCAAGGACAAACAACAGAGCGGTTGATGCAATGGCGACAATTGGATCCTTACTTGACATCCCTCGTAACGTCTCGAAACATGAATTCCTCGTAGAGCAGCTTCTCATACCCACATTCGAGGTACCAAAGTCAGAATACGCATGTGAACTCGTTGGTCCTGGTGATCTTTGGTATCATGATATATACACCTACCTAAAGTTAGGAATCCTCCCCACTGACATCACCCCGAACCTAAAACGCACTTTCATCAAAAGGACTTCACGATTCATCATCCTAGGAGAAACCCTCTTCCGTAGGAGTACCGATGGAACCCTGTTACATTGTTTAAAACCCAAGGAAGCCCTGAATGCTCTAACTGAGGTACACAATGGCACGTGTGGGTCACACTCAAGTGGTATGACCTTGGCTAAAAAGTTGCTAAGAACAGGGTACTACTGGCCGACGATGGAAAAAGAGGTACACCATTTTGTCAGAAAATGCTTGCAATGCCAACAGCATGGAGATCTTATTCATGCCCAGCTCAAGAACTGCATCATATTGTTACACCTTGGCCCTTATCACAATGGGGGCTTGATCTCATTGGTAAAATATCACCCACCTCATCCAATGGCCATAAATTCATTATCACCGCCACTGAATACTTCACTAAGTGGGTTGAAGCAATTCCCATGACCTACATCACCGGAAAGCAGATATCCAAGTTTATCCTGAATTACCTCATTTGTCGGTACGGTGTCCCCCAATCCATTATCTCTGATAATGGGATGCCCTTCAAGAATCAGGATGTCCGTGACTTTTGTGAAAAATTCAAAATCAAGCATCGCTTTTCCACTCCATATTATCCACAAGGCAATGGCCAAGCAGAAGCTACAAATAAAACCATTTTGAAAATCCTCAAGAAAACAGTCAATGACTCTGGTTGTGACTGGCATCTACAGTTAAATCCTGCCTTATGGGCCTACCGCACCAGCATCCGGACGCCAACAGGTGCCACCCCATTCTCTCTGGTCTACGGATCAGAGGCCATACTCCCCATTGAGATCGAGCTCCCATCACTAAGGATATCACTACAAAACCCTATCACAGATGAGGTATACAGGGTCACAAGACTCAATGAGCTGGAATTACTAGATGAAAGGCGCATGGATGCCCTTAATCATCTACAAGTGTACCAGAATCGCCTAAAAAGGAGCTACAACAAGAAGATCAGACAACGCACTTTCCAAGTTGGTGACCTCGTGCTGAAAGAAAACCAAAAGAACATGCCAAATCCAGATACAAAGGGAAAATTTGAGCCCAAATCACTGGGACCTTTCATCATCACTGCAAGTTACACATCAGGGGCATATCAACTAGCAACACCAGAAGGCGAGCCTCTGCAGGAGCCTTTGAATAGCTCTCATCTCAAAAAGTTTTATGCCTAAACATTGCAAGGTATAGAACCAAAAAATACAAAAACAATCAGAAAAAGTCCTGAAAAAATGGTTACCTCGATGAAAACCTGGAAAATAGGCATCTTGGTGACAACAAAAAAATCAAAAGATCAAAAAATCCAAAAAAATCAGAAAAGGATTGAAAAATAGTAAAGAGAAAAAATCGTCCTTTAGTGAAAACCACTTTGGTGGCGCTTTGGGCAAATACCTTGGTGAAAACCTGGCAAACAGGCATCAAATGTAAATAAAGTACCTTCCCCATCTATCAAGATCTGCACAACTCATCCACTCCATCACATTCCACTTATCCGCTCACATCCATACCATAGCCTGCGTTGGTATCTGTACTATATTCCACCATTGAAACTACTTGGCATTTCAAAGGTCAGTCTGTCCTGCCTTTATCGAAGTAGTCTATCGCACCACACTGGGGGCACGTTCTCGCAACATCGGATCGGATTCGTGTATATTCTCGTGATCTTTTTCAAAATTCATCAAAAATTCCAAAAACATTCAGAAAACTCATTCAAAAAACCAAAAACATTCAAAAAATCCATCAAAAATTTCAAAAACATCTAGCAAAATTCATCAGAAAATCCAAAAACATGTCAGAAGTCAAAAAATCAAAAATAGAGTCACCTTGTCGAACTACGTCGTCTCTGAGCTTGAACGTAGGCAAGGTTGATCTTTGATCATCCCCCGAGATGGTTGGGTCAGTCCTTTAGGCGTCCGTCGCATTGGCAATCTGTTTGCCCATCTAGTCTGCATCTTAAGTCAATCCTTTAGGCAATAAAATGGCAATCCATATTATCATCAAGTCAGTACACCACCAGTCGAACTACGTGGTCTCTGCGTATATAACGTAGGCAAGGCTAATCTATGGATCAGCTCCCGAGACCCCGAGGATAGGTCTTTAAGTTAGTTTGTTCGTTGTAAAATCTTGAAAATACCAAAAACATTGGAAAATCTTGAAAATACCAAAAACATTTGTAAAATTCCAAAAATACCAAAAATAGCCTCAAAACATTTGAAAAAAACCAAAATGGTGCATCCATTTCATCTCGCTTTCACTCGTGATTGTCATCACTCATAATAAATCATCGTCGCTTTCACCCTTTGGTGAGTTAGTCAGAAGCAAGTTTAGTAGGTTCTAAAGTGAACGCCTAATCGTCAAAGTCTCGAAGGTCTAAGTCAGTAAGTTAGCAAGTTGGTCAACTCGGAGTATCAATAGCTTATCACGCAATCAGTCTCACCAAAACCCTGATCACTACATGTCCTAGGATGAAGCTTTCCTGCGATGGACATAAGCATCAGGTACCCCACAGTAGTTTAGTCTTGGCTAGCGATACGAAGAACATCAGCTTGTTTGTTTACTTTATTTTAGTCTTTTAGACTTATCTTATTTTGCGCTCATTCCAAGGACCTCTCGATGATGCCTAAACAAAACTGGTTTAGAGAGAAAGGAATGGGGCAACGATCAGTATCTTTTTATCTGCTATGCTTGTTGGATATTCTTGTAAAATAACTTCATCACGCATACTTTGTTTTGTTTGTAGGAAGGATGTTTTAGGTATCTTGTTGACCACATAAGAAGGCTTGCCTTTTTATGTTTTGGCCCGAGATGTCTAGAATATCTGAACTGCATTCTGAATAAGGTTATGTTTTTCAAGTGTGAACAAGAGTACTCCTATCTGATTATCGATTCAAAGTCCATCACACTAGGTGCAATGCCATCCTGGTTCTTAATACCTTGATGCATCGCACCTACGTGTGTTATCAAACATAAAGAAAGGTATGCTCTTTTCCCATCCCTAGATAAGCAACACATCATCATCATTCATTGTCATATCCAATAAAGTCTTGATGACTAGGAGACTTATTGGACTTCTACATTCTTCTTAGATTTAAGGGTTTATCCCTCTCGTTCTTCTATCTTCTGTCACACTAACAATGCATCCATCTTGCATCCGTATTCTCATTTCACATAATCATGTCATACCATCATATCAGGACAACATCATCCATCTCATCCATCTCACATGCATTGCATAATCATTTAAAGTTGTTTACGATAATATAAATTTGTTATTCTAAGCATCTTCCAAACATCTCATCTACATCATCATTACCATCCATACATCCATTTTGAACCTCTTTGTCGTGAGATCCACCTCAAATTGTATCTTTTCGCTTGATCTCTGGGCAATGTACTAACGTACTTATTTTCCACTGGGGCATCCGAAAAAACCAAAGAATTTTTTAATTTTGATGCCGACAACATCATTCTTTGAACCAATGCAACGAGTACATTGTTTCAAAGAGGGGAAAAATGTAGACATCCAAAAATAACATTATGCATTCCACTGTAACTAACATCATGCATTCATTTCTTCTACTAATCAATTAAAGCAATTTATTGATTTAATCCTAAGGTTCATCAAGCTTAATTAAATAAATCAAATTATTTAATTAAGTTCCTAAGGTTCTTCTTATTTGATTTAATAAATCAAACTGATTTAAAATCAAATATCAAATCCCTAAAATCCCCCAAGTTAATTAATCTAAATTTAATTAACTTTTAATCACAATTACCATTCTCTAGCTTTTGACTCAACTAGAGTCAAATCTAAACTCCTAACTAACCCACCCACTTGCATCAATAAATCAATTTATTGATTTATTAAAAAGAGTTATTTTCCCTCAATAACTCTCATCTTTGACTTTTTTGAACAAAGATTATTCCCCCCAAAACCCTCAACAACATGCATTTATTGACATTTTTCAAATTTGAATGGGCACATTGGCCAAAACTTGCACAAGCTTTGACCAATCCCATTATGACAAGTGTCTCTATCCTATTGGATGGGATTTAGTCCCACATTGCCTAATTTTGGCCTCTCTTCTATCAACTTTTCCTATAAATGCAAGGCATTTTCTCTCATTTCTACAACACACTTTGAAGGAATCTAAACTATAGGCAACTTGAGCTCATAGCAACTCATCGTCTATCTCATTTAGCTTGGAAAAGGGTTGGGAAAGGGCTCTCTCACATCTTCATGGAGGGCACCAATCCATCATAGAATAGGTTGTATTGCCTTTTCTCCATTGCATATTTGTTTAAGTTTTAGCATTTTGTTTGGTGTAAAAGGTATATGTTATTCTATGAGGATGCTAATCCATACAACCAATGTGTGAGATTTGGCATCCTACATAAGGATACCGATTTCTCCTTGAGTGCATACATAGATGCAAATTTGGTAGGTTGTATAGATCAAAAAATAAGTACAAGTGGAGGTGCTTTCTTTCTTTAAAGTAGATTTGTGTCTTGGTTGAGTAAGAGGCAAGATTCAATGTCATTATCTACTATAGAGGTAGAGTATATAGCATCAACATCATGCTATACAAAGGTGTTGTGATGAAGTAGATATTGAATGATATCACAGTATCATATGATTAACCTATTTCTATCTTGTGTGATAATATAATTGCTACCAATATTTCAAAGAACCTAATGATGCATTTAAGAACAAAGCATGTTTCTATCTGGTATCACTTGCTAAGAGAAAAAGTTATAGAGAATGAGGTGAAGTTGGAGTATGTACCTAGAAAGGATAAATTTGTAGATATTTTCACAAAGTCTCTTCCAAAAGATACATTTGAGTATCTCTAAAAAAAGTTAGGGGTTATTGGCCCTCCTTCTTTCAATTAGATGCATAAGAGTTTGCATCTGTATAGGGAGGATTTCAAGATACATTCTTGGTCATGGACTAATGTTGAAGGCTTCATCTTAGCGGGATTAGGTAGTAGTGTTCTTGTTTGGTACATATAGGGGGAGCATATCTTTTGCCCCTAAGGAGGAGAGAGTGATAAGGTAAGATTAGTGTAAAGAGAGTGCAAAACAGAGTAAGTAGAAAAGAGAGAGTAGTGAAGAATGAGTAGTACAAAATGTGTTGTAGAGATATATGTATGGAAAATGTAGTGTAGAGAGAGAAATAGCTTGCTAGTGCTTCCTATGGAGAAAGTGTGTAGGTGATGTCGAAGGGGAAGATTTTTCCCTTTTCCATTGATGTCAAAGGGGGAGAGTGATGTATGAATAAATCCTCAAGATATGGGGAGAGAAAGAGATGATATTGCAAAAAGAATAGAAAGGGGGAGGGAATAGTTTCTGAAAAGCACAAGGAAAAGAATTCTAAGAGATGCCCCAGTAAGGGGGAGAGTGATGCAATACAAAGGAGTTCACAACTGAAATTCTTCAATCTTGAGGCAATTTCAATCCTTTAACCTTGTGCAACATGGGCTCCAATTTACACAAATGAACGCCAATCTCTATCAGATTTAGTAAATGATTTAAAAATTCTTAGATTCATCCCAAATACTCATTCAACCATCCAAAGATCATAAAACAATGATTTAAGGCCAACTCACCTATGCTAGCCTCTAACCTAGTAGTTTATCCAAAGTGGGAAAACGGTTATAACTTTGATACAATACTCAAAGCATGACTGCGAAAGTATATTTAGATACCCATTTCCATATTTTATAGCAGATCCAAAAATTAGTGTAGGTTCCTTTGGATAGAACCCTTCATATTCTTGCTTTTACATTTTGACAATAGGCTTTTAACAACATAAATTCACTGTAAATTGACTATGACTTTTAGACCAAACCTCAACTCTATAATATAAAACCATATACCCCAAATCAACCTACATAGTCATCATATACCACAAAATACGTTGTCATTTTTATTATGGTTTCATGTCAACCTCTCATGTATCCATGATGAGAAGGTGCTTTAGTTTTGAGTAGGTGTTGTTTTTGAAAATTTAAACAACATTTATGGGGTGTTGTACCCCTCACAACGAGCTACTAGGGCCAAAAAAGGACAAGACTTAAACAAAAAACATTAAAATTAAAAAAAACACACAAACAGTCGAAAAAGAATCGACAAACTAGCAACAGGAGTAGTTAACTGTCATCATCCTAGTTCTTAATCAGGAGGTCAACCACCTCATTGCCCACCCACTCATTGTTTTCCTGGCTATTATTCCCCTCCAATTCCTCTTTTATGACATTTGACAGCGCACTAGTAACAAAGTGGCTCAGTTTCATTGTGAAGCGGGTCAAGCACCTAAATCTTTTGTCCAGAGTGTTCAATCTCTTTGCCACCATGTACAAATCTTCCCCAACATCCCTAGTCTCTTGAATCCCACCAGGCTCATTCACTAGTGGAGAGTGCGAGTCAGAGCCATGGCAAGGAATCTTGCTATCCATCAGAGTAGGCAGGGGCCTCTTCCCCATGTCTCCAATCTCATCATCAGACTCTTACTCCTTACAACCCTTGCTGTTCGACTACTCCACCTCTGAGTCCTCAATAATTAATCTCTTTTTGCTATTCTTGGCTAGCCTCCCTGATCTCCTCCTAACACTTTCCCCATCAATCAGCTCCATGATCCCCACAACCATATCCCCTCTGGAATATTTCCCAACCGCATTCTTGCCCTCGCCATCTTTAACAGTCGTAGCCTACATGCATTTCTCCTTACCCTTTTTCAGCTTAGTGACATTATTATCCGTGCCAGCCTAAGTGGCCTTTAGCTCACAGAGCCCTTCCGCTACATTGGCATGAGCCATGCCTAACCCACCCTTAAGCTTTTTTGTGGCCAAATTGGTTTTGACACTCCCCACATTGTCAGTAAAAGGCTTCTGAGGAGGGCTCTTGGACTCGGCCGGGGAATAATGAATCGAAGAGATGGGTTCAATGTTCTCAACATGGACAGTGATGGCTTTAGGCGGGTAGAGAGCAAGATGGAAGTGGTATAGGCGAAGGATAAGCCCCTAATGGAGTTGGAGTGGTGGGAGATCACAAGGATTACGATAGGCCACCACATTACATTTGTCTACCAAGCTTTCCAGGTCCATAAGAAGGAAAAATGGAAAGCCAAGCAGTATTTTATGTCTGAGATGGTTAAGCAGAGGGAAATGATAGAAGAAACAAATTTTGTACCTACCTTCCAGCGTTACATATTTCATCAGTGCCATGTAGACCATGTCCCATGGCTTAGGGAGCTCAACTCTTTCAAACCCTGCCTGATTCCTGACCGGAGTCTCCTCACCTCTGAAGAACGCCTTAAGGCTCTCATGGTCTGGCTTTTTGGTGTGTTTAGGATTTTTTTCCCCTCACACCTCAAACTCGTAGCCTGCGTAATGACATCCTCATTTACTTCAAATGAAATCCCCCCAACGGAAACCCTTATGTCCTTCCAAGAACTAGCAAATTGTTTCGAAAGAATAGGATCATGGCCAACCAATTATTCCATAAGCAAGGAAATTCCTCCCTCCACGCAAAAGTGACAGACTAGAGGGTTGTTTCGGAATTCATCACAACTATCCGACTCTGTCTGAATGCGATCTCCACCCATTCTGTCAAATTGCTCAAGGAAATCACAGAAATGCAAAAAACACCAAAGACAATCGTTGCGAACAAATATCTCAAAAGGATGTTTAATGCAGGGCTTACAACAATTAATCCCCTCATACCATTTACACACGTGGATGGGAAATATGCTACAGTGAGAAAAGACACAACAATTAATGATTTTTTGATAACAGTGGAGGAGGTAGAGGTTGGTGGATAAGTAGGAAAGACAAGATATCCCATGCGGGTAGACCAATAAGCTAAAATTAGTAACCCACCATAAAAAGCCGAAGGAACCTCCAGCTAAATTAGCTGGCACGAAGCCTCTAGAATACAACCAGTACTCATCATAGATGGTCCCATGATTATTAACCCACTCACTTCTCCAAATGTAATTAGGAGATAAAACAAGTAACCCCATTCCCCAAAACATGACACACACAGTACCATCATACACCTGAGAAGAAATCACGGCCTTCTAAATAACCCACATCACGTCACCAAATCTAAGCTTGATCACATCAATTAAGTTCCCTCCCTGCCATCTCATCATTATTTTATAAGCTATACCCATTCTCCAATCCCAAAGAATCAACATGTGGATGCTCTTTCCCCTACTCCACCCCCGCTCATCTTTACCCATAGCACTCCACCTATCTTCCATACCAATATTGGCATTTATCCACCAACACACCTAAATTAACTAGTGGCCCCCCCATTCAGCTCTCGTCATCCAAAAGTTGCAAGTCATTATTAACCATGGAAGCCCTTTCCCGCTCTATCAAAGCTTGAATGTTTAGCGGCAGTCTTTCCTTTTTCCTCCAACATCTAGCCGAATCCTAGCCCGAGCCAAGATTCACCATCGCATCTGCCAAACTATTGCCTTCTCTGTAAATATGAGTCACTTTTTTGTCTCTTAATTTGGACATAAGGAAGCTAGCATCCATCAAAATATCCTTGGTGTTCCAACCTATGAATCTATCACTTTCCACAGCATCTGTCACCACCTTGGAATCTCCCTCAATATGGAGATTAACAATCCCTAGAGAAACAACAATTTTGAGCCCCATGAACAATGCACGAGCCTCAGCAACAAGAGCCTACTGAACCCTAATGCCACCAGCAAACCCTACCACCATATTTCCCACAGAATATCTTATAATCCCACCTATACTTGCCTTTCCTGGGTTCCCTTTAGCAGCTCCATCAAAATTAATTTTAAACCATCCACAATCCGGAGGCTCCCATTTGGTATTTCTCCTAGCTAAAAGTTTCCCATTATCGAAGGCATTAGCATTTAATTCCTAGTTCCATTCCTTAGCCATTTTTATTTCAAAGTTCCTCAGCCCTAACTCTAGAGGTTTTCCATCAAAGAGGAAGATATTCTCCTCCATGAACCGAACACCAATCCCAAACACCTCCTTGGGGCTCTGCTCAATATTACTGAAGACCCAATTATTACTCTCCTTCCATAAACACCAACCTATGATAGGGGGGTCTGCCTCCGAATTTCACTAACTAGAGGATGTAAAAACCAGTCCATAATAAACGATAAGAGGTCCTTGCTCATAACCCACTGAACCTCAAGTTTCTCAATAGCCATCCCCCAAACTTTAGCAGCATACGGGCAGTGTAGCAAGAGGTGATTGACAGTTTCTTCCCCCTCTTTGCAGAGAAAAAATCTATTGGGAAAGCACAATCCCCAGATTCTCAAATTATCTTGGGTCAGAATCCTATTGTGACAGGCCATCCACCAGATAAATTTTATTTTAGGGATCATGTGACAATTCCAAACCCTCCTCTAGTTTTCCTCCACAGAACTATCATTAGTCAGCAGTCTGTAAGCGGATCTAACTAAGAGATCCCCCTATTTATCTGAAGCCCAAAAGAATTCATCCTCTTTGTGATAGGAAGGAAACCTAAAATTGGAGAGTAACACCTGAATAGATCTAGCAAGACGACTAAGATCTAGTGAGTGGGGGCAGCATAGGGATAGCTCTCTCCAAATCCTAGCACCAGAAGGGCCAGACACATAGTCACTGATATAAATCCCAAAGAATCTCTGAGCATCAATCATCACCCCCTGAAAATCAGAGCAAGCCAAAGGGAAATCTAAGAGCCAAGCATCTTCCCAAAATTTAATTTTGATCCCATTCCCCGTTTTCCATACTATCCCTTTTCTTAGCAAGTCTTGAATGTTGCAAATACTCCTCCAGATAACAAAACCAAGAGGGTGGGGTTCCGAAAGACAATCAATCAAAGGCCTGTTTTGAAGGTACTTAGCAATCAAAATTTTGCACCAATCCTTAGAGTTCCTTAATTGATCCCACCCAACCTTGGCTATCAGTGCCCTTTTAGAGGGAGCAATCTTCCTTATTCTGAGCCCCCCATAAATTTTAGCCCAACAAACCTTTTCCCATTTAACCAGAGCAATCTTCTTTTTCTCCTCAACTCCGACCCAAAAAAAATTCCTTTGAATTCTTTCTAACTTTTCCACTATATACTTAGGCATCCTAAAGATAACCAGAAAGTAAGTGGGGATACCTTGTATGGCCACAGTAAGGAGTTGTAAATTTCCAGCATGACTAAGTAAGGATCCCTTCCACCTAGCCAACTTCCTTTGAATCCTCTCCATAATAGAGTTCCAAAACTCCGGTTGAACCTCCTTGACCGTAAGTGGAAGCCCCAGATAAACCGATGGGAGAGAATCAATGACACATCCGAGAATCGCAGCCACCCTATTTTCCAAAATAGGAGAGCAATTAAAGAAGTAAATCTTACTCTTGTTGTAGTTGATGCACTGCCCGAAGTAGGAGGCATAGCTATTAAGAAAAGCTTTCCATTTCCTAGCTTCCACAATAGAGGCCTTCCCAAATAGAAAAGTATCATCCACAAATTGTCGCACAACAATCATACATAGGGAGGTAGCCACTCTAACACCAGATATAGAGCCCTCTGACAGCAGACTAGTAAAATTCCTACTAAGCACATCGACAACCATAATAAAGAGGTAGGGTGAGAGAGGGTCTCCCTGCCCGAGCCCCCTACCAGCAAAGAAGAAACCGCAGGGGGATCCATTAACCAGGACCGAGAACTTAACAGTTCTAACACACTCCATAATGAGCTTAATGACCAAACTGTTAAAGCCAAACTTAGCTAGGACCTTTGGAATGAATTCCCATAGAACCTTATCATAGGCTTTGGATATATCAAGTTTAAGCTCCATTCTCACATTATTACATCCATCCATTGTGTGGAACAGTTCATGGGTAGTCAAAGGAGCATCAAGAATATGCCATCCCGGGACAAACCCCTTTTGAGTGTGCCTAATAATTTTATCAAGTAGAGGTTTGAGATGATTAAAAAGAATCTCAGAAATGATCTTATAGATGGTGTTACATAGACTAATAGGCTAGAAGTCAGACATTGAAAGTGGCTTGCTAATCTTAGCTATAAGGGCAATGAAGTTGTGATTCATTTGTTTAAGAATCTTACCAGATTGAAAGAAGTCCCTAGCCGCAAGCACAAGGTCCCAGCCCACAGTATCCCAAAATATTTGAAAGAACGCATGAGGAAACCCATCAGGACCAGGAGCTTTGAATGCCCCCATGCTAAAAGTAGCCAACCGAACCTCTTCCATGGAAACACTCCTAAGAATGCCCAAGTTATCCTCCAGAGAGATGGACATAGGGAGGTGCCAGAGAATCAAACAATCCAGTGTCGAGTTGGGCACCCCTGTAGGGGCTGAGAGAGCCTCCTTGAAATAATTAACTGCATAGGACTTAATAAGAGCTTGATCAGAAATCACCTCCCCAGAGTTACTTATCAGTTTAGAAATTTGGCTCCTTTTCCGATGTTTGACAGAAAAAACATGAAAAAAATACGTGTTCCTATCTCCTTCCTTCAGCCATTGGATCCTCAATTTTTGCTTCCAGAATACCTCTTCATTTTTTAGAACTTTTTCCCATTCCATTTTGACATCCTTTTCTTGACTATTAATCCATTGACTGGGATCTCCCTCATCCATATTCTTTTACAAGATCCTTAACCTCCCCTCAAGCTGTTTTTTCCTTTGAAAAACATCTCCAAACACATTCCTATTCCAACCTTTAACCATCAGTTTAATATGTTTAAGTTTATAACATAGCTTGAACATAGGGGACCCTTCGACAAGAATATTCCACCATTCAACAATTTTCTTTTTGAGATTGGGATGAGAGTTCCACATAATTTCAAAATGAAAGGGATAGGGCCCGCTAGAAGGATGAATATTAGTGGTCAACAAGAGAGGGTTATGGTCAAAAACTATCCTAGGAAGAGCGAATAGGTTGGCTCCTAAGGTATTGGTCCAATGAAGAGAACAGAGGAAACAGTCAAACCTAACCTGAATCAGATCAGCACCAGCCCTTCTATTAGACTAGGTAAAACACTTGCCCCAAAGAACACATGAAGTTTGCTAGATCAATCATGCTATCAGTGTAATCCAGGAGGCCCCCACTTTTCTCAAATGGTAACAAGGGAGAGTTGAAATCTCCAGCAACAAGCCACCAACCTCCCTTATTCATATTAATTTTAGACACCATATTTCTCCAAAGGATATTCCTCGAGTTCCTCTGGTTGGGAGCATAAATATTAATTATAGACCAAACTTCTCCACTTACAAAGAGCGAAACCCCAATGCTATTTTTACAATGGAATAATTTATGACCCTATAAACAGAAAAGATTCCAAAGCACAGCCAACCCCCCCAAAGCTCCCTCAACATCACTATGAATAAAGAAGCATTAGGCCAAATAATGCTAACAACTTTTTCAAAATTAATCATCAACATCTTAGTTTCTTGCAGGAGACAAACATCAATCTTATGCTCCACTATATAGTTCTTCAGGGCACGCTGTTTGTGTGAACTATTAAGTCCCCGAATATTCCAAGACATAATCCTCATTTCTGACCTTTTTTTGAGGACACCTTTAATGTCCTCTGCTTCCCCAGGGCAATCTCGTTTGTCGTTCACGCGTTCTGGTGGATCTCTGCGAGGGTCTCCCAAGCTTGGAATCCCCTCCCACATCTGCCTTCTTCTTCCTACCCTTCTTCTTGGGTGTGGTCCATATCCCTCCCTCTTCAACTTTCTCCAACTTCAAACTTTCCAAGTTTTCAGTAGATTCTTCAACCAAGTCGGAACACTCTTCCTCCCACATTTCACTTTCTTCAACCAAATCCCCAGAGGTCCCCAGAGTAAAAGATAGTGGATCAACAACTGAAGAACCAAGGCCAAAGCCCTCATTAGAAGCCCCCATAGGTAAAGTAGTGACAGCCGAGGATCCAAGATCTTGAGGCAATGAGATCTTCCGAGATAAGGCTCCCAAAACCGAAGAGCCACTAGGGTTCGATACAGGGTGAGGAGCACCAAGTGAAAGTGAACACGGAGAAAGCACAAGAGACTGAACCAAATCTAGGGGGACAATCTCCGAAACACCCGTAGGCCTTGAGGCATCCTCAGCCGAAATCTTGGGATCAAACACATCCATAACCTCCCTATTGACTGATGATTTACAGTCAGTGATAAGGTGCCCAAATTTTGCACACCTTTGACAATAAACCACTACATTTTCGTAACAAATAGGTTGGACCTAGTTTCCCAACTTGGAGCAAAGCTTGATAGAGTTATGAAGAACTTTATCTACATAAATATTGATGCAGAATCAAGCAAAGACTAACCTTGATTTAGATTTAGTGATAGCATCTGAAGTAACAAACTGACCCAATGAATCACCAATAGCCTTGAATATGGCTTCATCCCAAAACTCAAGAGGTAAGCCCGGCAACCGCACCCAAAATAGGAGCCGTCATGTTAAGGTCTACAAAAAGATCAAACCCAAGCTTTCACCTACACAAAGCCAAGTTGTGCTTCCCATAAACCCATGGGCCCGACGATAGGGTATGCACCAATTCATCAGTAGCAGCAAATCAAAAAAGGAAGAGACCACCGGCCATCGCACGGATCTCCACACTACCCTTAAGCCTCCATTTCACGGCCACCCACTTTTTAACCATATCCATTGTAGGATGATAGGAGAGGAATCTCCCCACCACCGCATTCTCCATGGAGGAAAGGATCCTGTCACTAACCGTGTCAGGAATTTCAAACATAGCATCAGAAAATGTGACCGACTCAAGGGGGGCTGAAAATGACGAGGCTAGATTCCCACTAGTCAGAACATTCTTCCAAATGGCGGTCAGAGGAAGCTCAACCGCCGACACAAAAGAGACGCCCAGAGCCACCACATCACGTAAAATGCCTGCAGGAGAAAGCATAGATCCCATAGAGGGGGTACCCACTAGACACGTCCCTAGAGGAGGAGAGCACGGGTCAGGGGGGACCCTTGGGTACCCCCACAAGAGTGTCCACCATGCGAGCAAAAATTCAAATCTTCAAACGAGCAAGAGTGGGAGCGGGAGCAAGGAGCACGAAAAACTATTTTAAAATACATACATGTTGTGTAGAGGGAGAACAAAAGAAAAAAGAGACGGGGTGGCATGAGTAGATGTCGTTGATGCAACTATTTCACTTGGTTTCCAAGTGCTTTTGAGAAAATTTGAATAAAAGAGTGTGTAGTGTGATAAAGGTGTGTTTTATGTCGAGTTCAACATTTCTTCATAGTTGAAGATATTCTTGTGCAGTTTGAATGTGATGATTAGAGTTTTTATAGGTTCTATATATAGAGTTTCATGTTTTGGATCATGCAGTAGTGGAATTTGTGTTTGATGGTGTGTTTTCATATGTAGAAGGTTGTCTAGAAGAAATGAGATTTCTTTGCATTTCTCCACATTGTGGTTTCTTATCTTGTGTATTTGGGAATGTGATTATATTTTTTGTATCTACCTTCCCTTGGGTTTTCTTGTGTTCAAGTGTTCCACAAGGTTGGTTAGTGAGTTGTATGCCTGTGGTAGTGTTGTTGGTTGTATAGGATGATGGTGTTCTTAGTTGCAATTTGTTGTGGTAGTGTTGTTGGTTGTATAGGATGATGGTGTTCTTAGTTACAATTTGTTGTGGTAGTGTTGTTGAACATCATGATGATGTTGGGATATTCTAGGATATTGTGTGGATGTTATGAAGTATTTTTTTATGGTCTACATGTTGTTTTCAGACCTAAAGAGGTGTGTATGTGGTCACTTGTTAGTGTTAGTGCATATTTGGTTGATTTGGCATGCTAGCACTAATTGTGAAGGTTGTCTATTTTTTTGCAAGTGTGGTGAAGTGTATCAATTTAGATTTAGGTCTTACATAATCCATAGTGTGGTATTTCTTCACTTCTTTTCAACGTGGAATTTTTTGGTGCCAAACTATTTAGTGGATGCACATTTGAGGTGCATACATTTCATTAAGGTTGGCCTAATTGAGATGGTTTCGGTCAAGGATTTTATAAATGCAAGGTAGATTATTGGAGATTTTATAAGGTGTGGTGTGGTGTGGGTAAGATATGTGAAGGTGATCAAGTGTGGTGATCTAAGCATGAGCTTAAATTTCTATGAATCTAGATATAGTGAGAAAAATTTGTCTACATTTCAATGTGCTTGAAGTTGCTGGAGGCAGTGAGCTAAAGGTTGCAAATGTCATAGAATTGTAGTGGTTTATCTTCTTTTTGCTATGAGATAGTGAATCTCTTTGTAATAGTCTTCTTCTTTCTTTCATTCTTCTAGACAATGAGTCCTCTTGGCAATGAGCCTTTTTTTTCTTTTTTGGGTAGTGATCCCTTGGTAGTGAACCTAATTGTACTTGATATTTCTATACATATATATGTGAGCTAATCTTGACTGTTCTTTTTCCCTTCTTAGGGATTTCCACGTAAATCTAGTGTTCTATTGTGTATGATTGTATTTGCATTATAGTTTGACATGTTTACATTCTACTAATTTTAGTGAGGTTTTAAACTTTGATAAGAATCTAAAAGTTAATGAGGGCTTGAATGTTTTAATGTACAACTAATTCACACCCCCCTCTCAGCTTTCTTATGCATCTAACAAGTTTACCTCCGATTGATCAAAATAAATAAAATCAAAATCAAAATAATTTTTACAAGGTGGGATGTAGAATAAATAATGAAAAGGAGCATTGAAAAATATATGATGTTCTTAATGTATCATGTGTGTAAAAATGTATCTATATTGTTGTCATTTATTTTGTGTGTAGTTTAATGTATATGCATGTAATAGGGGCTACTACATGTATATATACTGATCGCTTATGTGTACCAAAAGGTAATGTGTATATACAACCTATGAATCTATGTGCATACCACCATTAAATGTGTATTTTACAATGAATGACTATATACAAATATATATCATATATTTTACAAGGAAAGGTCACAAAAATAAGTATACTACAAATAGAAGATATTAAAAAGTATATAGAATGAATATATATTAAAATAGGCAAGAAACTAGTCAACAATTTATAGTAAGTCAATATATAGTACAAACATATGACCATAAATTTTGTACCATCAGAAACCTTAATGCCTTGCAAAAACATATTCTTTTTCTATAACCAAAATACGAAGTATTATAGGTCAAACTTCATTTCTCAACACTTTCAAATGTAATGGTGATGTCCATTTCATGCGAGGAGGATCTTGTAAAAACTTAATTTCTAGAACCTTTTGAAAAGGCTTGCAATCTATGAGACAAGAAACACTAGAAACTCTTAGACAATAGATTAGATAAAAGGTTGGCATGTTCATGTCAGATACACTAAAATATATGCAAAAAAATTGAAAATTAAAAAATATAAAATCTTGAAAGAATAAATAGAAATAAAATTAAACTCCTATGTAACAATCTCATTGTAAACCCCATTACTAATCTCATTGTGTTGATTTTAATTTTAGGAACGTGGATGCAACTTGGTAACATACCACTTTATTTTGATTGATCATGTATTTTGACATAGTGGATTTACACTAGGAGTGATTGATGGAAATGATCAAGGAATGAGGGTATATAGTTTTCAATAAAAAACAAATGGAGGATGGGATAAGTTTAGAGACTTGAGTAAAGTTAATAGGTTGTGGAGTCAACATGAATGCTACCTAGAAATTTTTTGTTTCAAACCCATGAAAGGATAAAAATAAATTATTTCATTTTATTAATAGATAAATGAGAGGAATAAGTTTTCATTAGAAGATGGATTCAACTAATGAGTGAAGACGAACTTTCTAAAAAAAGGAGTTAAATGATGATGAAATAAGAACGTTCTAAAATAGGATGGAGTTAATTGATGAGTGAAGATATAGTTAACTAATGCGATGAAAATGGATATTATCTCTCATTTAATTAAATAGAAAAATATTATTTCATTAAATAGATAAACAAATTAATAAATGATAATTGATGGTAATTAATTAATGATGTGATAAATGGTAATTTATTAATGATAGATTAATGATAATAAATGATAAATGTGATATTTAATAGATGATTAATTAATGATATGGTAAACTAATGTGATTCATGATTAATGGATGATATGATAATAATTAAGGTTTGATAATTAAATGAATAATTTAAGTGTGTATATTATAGTTGTTAGAATTTCATGAACTTTATGTTCTAATAGGAACCACTCTCTCCTATATTCATGATGATAGGTATACACTTAGAGTACTCAAGGAGTTCATTACTCTAAGTTACATGTTTCACATCTAGTTCAACAAGATCCAAAGATATATATTTTATATATAGGTTTAACCCTTCCTCTTACCTTTAGCCTCTTCTGATCCTTGTGACTTTAACAAGTTCTAGTTACCTTACATTGACCATTTCTCCTATTTATGATACTTAATTACTTGTAGAAGAAATAAATTAGATAAGAACCTACTCTTGGTGACTCAGACCCTAGTATTGTATAAAAGAAAAAACTCCTCAATTATTCACTCATGATATAAAAAAATAAAATTGAACAGTTGCTATTATTCTCCTTCATGAGCTAATAAGATGTTCACCACTTAGAATAGATGGTAGAAATGGTGGCAAATGAAAAAAAAGCATACCAAGAATAAATATTTAAATTGTCAAGAAAACCATGACCGTCCAAAAGTTAGTTCTTGTTATAACGACGGTATGTAAGTCGTCATCTCTTATCCCTGATTTTGTTTTTCGTGTCCAATTGTAGCTTTCCCTAACTTCGAAAGGCCAAGCCAATAACTTATATTTTAAGTGGTTCGAGTAACATGTGGTACATAGGTTAGATTGATATATATTTAAATGTGTAGTTTATTATCACTAACCAGCTGCCATCATTTCATTGTGTGCTCCACTTGGGCATGCGCCACTAAAATATCTATTTCTTCTTAAAATAACAGACTATTTTAGCAAGCTGAGAAGGCAAGATGTGAAGCTGTCTGCACAAAAGTGGCAATCCCCTAATGTGTAAGGTTAACTTTTGAAAAAAAAAATTCTGAACGTGTTTGGTAACTTCTTGAATATAAAAAATAAAGTTTGGCTTCGCTTCGAGTGAAGATTTATCTGCCGTTTCTTTTACTTTTTGTATCAATATGTTTGACCAATCAAATTTCTAATGAAAATTATCATATGCACAACCTAAAACCGGCTAGGATCAGAGTGTGGTCATTTATAGATATTATTAGCAAATGGTATGTTCTTTTCATTTTTTTCTATTGTAGTATGGTTAAAAGGATATTGTTCAGCACCTCTATTTGTTGTTGGAGTGTTCTACCAATTAAGTTACCAATCCTTCTTTGGTCAGTCTATTGTTGGTCCGAGTGTGGCTTATTTCCAACACCCCTCCTTAAGCCACACTGTTGGCGTTTGGGGCTCCTAGTTTAGCTTTGATAGCACTTGTTGAAGTACAATTCATATAGACCAGCTAGGTCTCAAGACTCAAACCTAAGACCTTCCATTTACTATTGGAGTGCTCTACTAAATGAGCTATTGGCCCCTCTTTGGCTAGTTCACTATCAGTCCAATGTAGCTTATTTCCAATTGATATGTAAACGGTTGAATGTTAGAGATTTCCCAAGAGAACGAGATAGTCATCTCAAAGATTGTCACTCAAGGAAATATTATGCTGAAGAGATAAAAAACTAATGGTAATAAGATATATAAATTTGCAATTCTTATAGATTTAGATGTCTTAAGAGATACCATATCTTAAAGGAGGAGTGACAAACATTTCTTTGGAAGACAACTGAAAATAAAAAAGTTATACAAGCATTCTCATAGTCATAGTTAAAAGGCAATAAGAATATAATTTTTTTCCCTTAAGCTCGCTTTGTCATCATTTTGTGCATATCATAATGGTTATTGGGATTGCATAATTTATAATTATTTTATTCTACCATCTAATACTTCACACAAAATATATCCATATAGAGTGGCAAGAGATGTCTATATGATGATTCAATTATATATGTTTAATATCTTTTTTAGCTAATTAACTCAGTTCATGTTTAAAAAGAATAGATGTGGATCTGATAAACAAAGAAAAGACAAACAAACAAAAATAAAAAATGCTACAGCTCAAAACAAATCATTTTTTATTAATTCGATTGATGCAAAATGGTTACAAATTTGTTGTTTAAATA